>JASDQU010103768.1:144718-165660 GCA_032191745.1 Picea mariana | reverse complement strand
GGCCTTTAGCCCCTTCTTCCCACAAGACAAGATGTACCCTGGATGGTCATCCTAATGGCCAGACTAGGGGAATGGGATGGATGAGCGGGGTTTTAAGATGTAAGAGTGATAATATGGTGGGAGCGGACGATGGCTCTGCAAACCCCCTTTGGTGGCTAACCAAAACCCATGAATAACAACTTGCTAAGCTACCCCATCAATTACCCCAACAGTGGTCAAGTGGATTAGTGTAAGATCCAAGCAGTCATCTGAAATGAGAGGAATCTAATGCATACATAAGAAGGTTATAATGATCAAATATGACACATACCATGATACCTCGGACCAATTACCTCATGAAGCAAGAGCCCTTTCTGATGCAAGCCCAGGCCGGTAGTGATGGAGGTTGGTACTGCTGGCAGGACAAGTATGGCTGAGAAGAAGAAAAGATGGGCCCTCAAGGGCCATGCTCAAGTCGCTCCTGCTCTCGGTACTCCATGTCTAGGACCATGTGGGCCTCGAGACATGATCTCCTAGTTATCCCTAGATATCGGGGATAACAGGTCCCTTCTCAATTTCTTGGTACATTGTCCTAGAGGTACCATGTTTATCAAATCAATAGATGCATTAGCACATGTGAAAGATGCAACATTGTTGTGTGAGTTGATGGATGCGTTCATCCAGGAGATCGGCATGCATAATGTGGTGCAAATCATAACAGATAATGCAACTAATTATGTGGTTGTTGGTAGGTTGCTTATGGAGAGGCATCGTTCATTGTTTTGGACTCCATGTGTTGCACATTGTATTGATTTGATGCTCGAGGATATGGGGAAAACCTCCTTCATCAAGGAGGTGATTGATCAGGCTAAGAGCGTCCCCAAGTTCATATATAACCATATTTGGGTTCTTAGCCTCATGAGGAGACACACCAAAAATAGGGAGTTGCGATGTCCTGCAATCACTTGTTTTGCCACCAACTTTATTACTCTTCAGTGTTTGCTTCGATGTCAGTTTGAGTTGAAGCAAATGTTTGTTTGTGATGAGTGGCGGGATTCTACATATAGCAGGAGAGAGGATGGGAAAGCCATTGCTAGATTGGTGTACAGTGACTCCTTCTGGGAAGGAGTGGCAGAGGTGTGCTCAGTGAGTGAACCTTTGGTAAAGGTTCTGAGATTGGTTGATAGCGATAAGCCATCAATGGGTTATTTGTACGAGGCCATGGATAGGGCCAAAGAAGCTATCCGGGCTTATTATGTGGGAAAGGGTAGCCATGGGTTTCGTACACAGATGTTATTATGGGATTTGATTGATACTCGATGGACCGGGATGCTCAATCGACCCATTCATGCAGCAACAATTTTCCTCAACCCTGCATTTTCCTACAAATGCAACTTTGCTTTTGATGGCGAGGTGATGGAAGGGCTCCATGCTTGTCTTCAAAGGATGGTACCTGATGTCGCGATTCGCCTTGATATTAATTGTGAGATAGAGATGTATCGAGATGGTACTGGACTATTTGGCTATGAAGATGTTGTTGCTTCAAGGAACATTTTGTTGCCACGTAAGTCATTAGAATTTAGAAGATAGTTCAACTTAGAACTTTATGTTTCAAATTTCAATTATGTATTTTAAATTTTAAAATTTATTTTAAAGTTCAATTATGTTTTATTTATGTTATCTTTCTTTCTTATTTGTTGTAGATGTTTGGTGGCGAAACTATGGTGCAAGGGCACCAAATTTACAGAGATTTTCCATTTGAATCCTGAGTCAATACCTCTTCGTGATGCGAGCACAATTGGAGAGTATTTGAAAAAATACACTCAAAGACACGCACCAAGTTAGAACTTATGAGCAATTACATTTATTGTAATTTGTAATTTATGAGTCTATGACCGTCTAATATATTATGACCCTCAAAAGTTAAAACTCATTAAATTTTTTATGACCCTCTTACAGGTTAGAGTTCTCACGTCTCAATGACTTGGTGTATGTCCATTAAAATCTTCGACTATGGTTGAAGCAAATGGATAGAACATCGGATGTAGATGCCATTTCCTTGGACAATATTGATGTATTGTCTAAGTGGAGGGTGGAGTCTGAGATGCCTATCATGGAGGAGGCACCTGCATGGTTAGAGGAGGAACTCAAACAACAGCGAGCCTTGGAGGAGCAACAGGGAGAGGAGGAGCAAGAGGAGGAGTGGCCTGAAGACATCATGGAGGGTGATGTGCTAGCATCAACACAACCTTCTACACTTATTGATACACCTACTCCTGCACACACCAGTAGTCATCCACTATCAGATACAGGGCTTTCCACTGTCAGGGGCTGGCCTAACAAACAACCCATTATCTTTTCTCGTAAAAGGGGGAGAGGCCGACATTGATATTAGATAGCTAGCTGCTAGTTTTGTTTCATTTGTCATAGTATATCAGACATCTCCCTCATGATGATGAATCATGAGATACATTTTATAATTATATATGTGATGTCATTTTGTATTGGACAATGGAGAGGCCCTTTAGCATTCAATATTGACTTTGATGTATAATTTTTTACTTGGCATCCACTACATATATATTAGTGATTTCTCCATATTTATGTGCCAATGTTTTTATCTGATGTTGTTGTTGCTTTATATGTTTAAAATTTTGAAAAAAATGAATATATTTTGTATTTTTTAATGTTTGTCATGGTTTTCCGATTTTTTGCCGAAACGATTTTTTTCGGACCCTCGCCGACTTTTTGTCAATGCTGACTTTTTCAACACTGGTTGAAATATTGTAACTGCAAAGAGTATTCTATTTATTATTGAGTTATTATTCATCAGATCAATCCCCTTTTGTGGATTGATCATGTGGGGCTTTGTACTTGACCAAATCCCCTTTTGCGAATTGGTCAAACCCTAATTATATTATGCAAACTAAGAAGTCGACCCCTAGGCCTAATTAAAGTGGTTTTAACCACTAAGAAGAGAAGTCGACCCTGCCCAGTGAAGAGACACCTTTCCAACACCTACCAGTTAGTATAAATAAAGGAGGCTAGCGCCTCATTATCTCACTCACTTATTCACTCATCAAGTGTGCAAGTTTGGTAGCTGCAGTTGGGAGAAGAAGGAAGAGAGAGGCGTGTTATCCCCCACTTTTAGGGATAACTAGGAGATCATGTCTCGAGGCCCACAAGTCCTAGACATGGAGTACCGAGAGCCGGATCAACTTTAGCATGGCCCTGGAGGGCCCATCTTTTCTCCCTTTCAGCGCCTCTACCTTGCCAGCAGCAGCAGCAGCATCCATCACCATCGGCTTGGTCTTGTGTCAGAGATGGTTCTTGCTCCATGAGGTAATGAGTCTGGGTATCATAGTATGTGTCACTCTTATCCTCAAAACCTTTGAATATGTGCATTTAATTCCTTTTGTTTCTAACAAATGCTTGGATCTTATACTTGCTCACTTGACCATGTCTGGGGGGAATGACAGGATGCCCTAGTAAGCCTGTGTCCATAGGTTTTGGTTTGTCATTGGGGGGATTTCTAGAAAGCCATCATCCACTCCCATCATAGCACCACTTTTTCATCTTGATTCCCGCTCATCTATCCCATTACACTTGTCCGGGCACTGGGTTGACCTATCATTTGAGGATTTCACCTTACCTCATGGGAAGAAGGGGCTAAAGACCCAGAAGGTAAAAGCAAGCTGGCAAAAGATAAAAGCCTAAAAATAAAACCTCGAGATGCTTCGCCCAGGGATCCCCGAGAAAGCAGTAAAAGGCTTCTCAACAAGAAACAAGAGGGACCCAATAAAAATAATAAAACAAGACCCAGTCAGAGGATAGGGGGTCTCATCATGAGCCAGCCTATTAGGTCCATGGGTACCTAGCAGTATGACACTATCACTAGTTGGTTACCACGCCAGGGTAGTGACTCTTGGTTGCATGGCCAAGAGAAAGGGGGTCTCATCACGAGCCAACCTTCTCATTTCTGTGAAAGTACTTGTGGGTAACGCTGCCACCACTGGTCATCATGCCAGGGCAGTGTCCCCTGATTAGCTTCTTGAAGAAAAAGCAATAAGAACAAAGAATAAAAGGCATGAATTGGGCTTGGAAAAAATTGCATCCAGGACAGGTGCAGCTCACCTTCTACAAAGGAACCCACAGGTAAAACTTTGCACTCCCCTGCTTCCACTGCACCCTTTGTCAGGACATCCCTTATCCACAACACCCACCTACATGGCTTAGATGAAGTCTTTTCTGAGAACTCTCATTTTCCAGTGGACACTAGCCCAATAGGGCGCCCTGTCACTTTCCCCAAACTTGTATTGCAGGCTTGTATAATGTCTTTGAGCTTTTAACTGGGATAATGGGGGTTTTATGCACATGTTTAATAATATTGATGATGAGATGTGATTGACATTGCTATGATCCATGTGACTTATGAGCCCATGGAGGGCGTAGATGTTGATGTGCAGGATCATGCCCGACAGACAAGTACCATGTTGGACAGGTACACATGGGGAGATGATCAGTTCGGACCTCCATGGGGCTGAAGAGCCCACCCGATGGATGTTGAGACTCCAGCAGGGGGCAGAGACAGGACAGAGGGGTTTGCACAGGAGAGAAGGAGGATGTCTTGCAGAGGCACCCTGGCAAAGCTTGACCTAGGGGGGTTGTCCCCTTTTTAGTGGAACATTGGCCTTGGAAGGCCTAGGACATCACCCATGAGATCCATGACATCATCCTTGCTTCATGGACGCTTTGGCAGATGGACAGGGCAGTTTGGCATGTGTGGCAGCTTGGAGAAGCCCAAGGAGGGCTAACGTCTTGCTCCTAGAGGCTACATTTGGCCTAGAAGGGGCTAACATCACCCTAGAGAGGGGATGGCGTCTCTCTTTTGCTTGATTAGGGTTTTATTTTAAGCATTTAATGTAAAACAGTATGATTTTAGTATTTTGGCCTTGTTGGCCTTTTTCATGATCTAAAATGTAAAATTAGGTCATGGTACTGTATAAATTGAGGGTTTTTACCTTCATTTTTTCATCATCTTTCACTCACTCATTAGTGAGGTCTAAAATTTGCGCCACTCTTGGAGTTCTTGGCTGAAATTGGGAGGCGCACTTGTTGAAGGAAGACATTTTTGGACTTATATTGGCATTTTTTGCATTTCTCTTGGTGGAATGTGTTACAACTAGGGTTTTCTATGTGATTTCTTGATTAAATGTAAGTGAATTTCTGCAAAACTTCTTAATTGAATGGTTGTAGTGTTATTTTCTTGCATCTATTGTTATAATTTGCTGAATAAACCCTAGGTGACAAGCACACATTGTAGGTCCTTGTCTCATGTCCCCATCAAGGCTTTGAGCCATTTGTTGAAGAGGATAGAGCCTTGCCTTAGCAACACTCCATCCCTCTTCTTCCTGCTAGCCGTTTTCTTATTTGTTGAGCTAAGAAGGAGAAAACGCATCAAGGCCTAGTTCCCCTACACCTTGGTGAGCCGATTTTCCCTAGGGTTTGTCTGGTAAAGCCTTGCCATAGCAACACGTTACCTGCAAAACCTCTTGTCTTAGTTTTATGCAGTCCTTTGAGCTAGCCATTTGCCATTTTAAGCTAAGGAAGGAGGAGAGAGCATTGAGGCCTAGTTCCCCTACACCAAAGTGAGCCTCTCTCCCCTAGGGTTTCATCCTTGAGGCCTTTCCGTAGCAACACCTCAAGGTCTAATCCTCTTGTGCTGAGTCTTACTACTTTCACTTGATCCTTCAACTTTTATGTCCTTCCTTTTGACTCCATCTACCCTAATAAGGCATTGATCTAAGGCCTCCTTTGTCTTGAGTAACTTGATCACAACTTCAATCAAACACTTTGAGCAATTACTAATCTTTCTAACCCTAGCCTAAGACTAACCCTACTAACTAATTGTTGCCGTCATCTTTTGCTATTAACATCATTGTGCAACTATTGTTTTACTTGTGAGCAATTGAATGGTTGTTTAAGGCATTATCTAAATGAAGTGTTAATTGTTACATTGAATGCCACGTTTCTTTAGCATTTATTGAAGTGATATTTTACATCGTTGCTATTATATAAACATTGACTTCGTCAATATTTATTGCTCAATTGCTTATATTCAAGAAAGTCATTGATCATATGAAGTACTAACCAGCAAGCAAGCTTGCATATGCATCATTTTATTGTTTTCTTGTTCTCGGGCAGGTGACCTTATTGGTTATTACTTCTGGGCATATTTATTGGCTATAAGCCAGGACTTTTTTATCAGGTGGCGACTTGTGAGGGGGATCATTATCACTTAGCCTTGCTAAAACCTCTTGCCTTCTCAAAACCCCAAGTTACCAGGGACGTCTCCCCTGGGCCTTACCTCCCTAAACAGAAAGAACCTTCCCATCGAGGTGACAGTGGGTGGGATTGGTTAAGTTACGCCAGTTTGATCTCTTTTCATCTATCCATTATCCTAACTACAAATTGTGCGATAACAAGGCGCATTGCTCAATGTTGGATATTCTCTAGTGTTTTGGTTTATTGTCTTGGCATTGTATTGGCTATCTATATTAAGGAAGTTTTTGTTGGTTTTTCTCCCCCATGAGGGTTTCCCTGAATAAATGTTGTGTATCTTGTGATTGTGTTTCTCTCAGTGATCCTACCTATGATATTGTTATCTAGTAAATTGAAAAGAAACCTAATAATAGCTCAACACTTAACGTGGTATTAGAGCTAAGCTGAAGAGAGCACCTTTCACTGGATAAGCAAAAACGTTACACTGTTGTCGTACAAGAAAATTAGGGTTTTCTATTGAAGAGGAATTTCAGCCTAAAACTCATCAAGGAAGTGTGCCCTAGCCTAGCAAACTCTTTGGCAGCCTCAGCGCACTTTTTCAATGGACAGAACTCCCGGAAAGTGAAACCCTAGTTTTCACTGGTACCAAAAAATAAAAAAACCAGGAAACCAGAAGTACCAGTCTAGATTTCCGCAGGCCCAGTTTGAAGGGGTAAAATTTGGTTTTTCTGAAATCCGACTGCACCAGGATACTTGCCTCATCCAAGCACACCTCCTGGTAAGTTCAAAGTTAAATTCTGAGCATTTTCAATTTTTGGTCATTTTCCCAACTCCAAATCAAGATGTCTGCAAGCACTAAGCTTGTTGACAAGCTAGAAGGTGTGGATAACTTTTGTGACTGGAAGTATAGAATTGCACTCATTCTTGAGGAGAATGACCTAGCAAGATTCATTAAAGAAGATGTACCAGAACCTATCGATGTTGCAGCTAAAGCAAAACACCAAAAGGACACGGTTAGGGCCAAAGAATCATTGCAGAGTCTATTAAAGATAACTTGATCCCTCAAGTGGCTTCAAAGAAAACTCCGAAAGAAATGTTTGATGCCCTAACCAAAATGTATGAAGGAAAGAACATCAACCATAAGATGAATCTAAGAACTCAACTCAAAAGTACAAGGATGCAGAAAGGAGAAACAGTTCATGAATATTTCTCTAGAATATCACAATTCAAGGAACAACTAGAAGCAATTGGTGATACTCTAGATGAAGATGAACTCATTATGACAGCTCTTAATGGTCTCACAAGACCTTGGGATGCGTTCATCCAAACCATTTGTGCCAGAAAGGAGGAACTACATTTTGACAGTCTGTGGGAAGAATGTATTCAAGAAGAAACAAGAGTAGCTAACCGAGAAGCAGTACTATCAAGAGATGAAGATCAAGCCCTAGCTACTCATACTAAAGGAGGAAGGAAGAGGTCCCACTTCCATAAGGAAACTCATCACCATAAGGAGTCTCACTCCCCAAATAAATTCATCCATAAAGAATCTCACCCTCCAAGGAGATTCCAGAAGTTTCAGAAAGGTCAAAGAAGAGAAAAGGATTTCTCATCCTACCAATGTTACCATTGTGACAAGATGGGACATATTACTAAGAATTGTCCAGCTAGAAGAGAAGAATACAAGAAGAGAAACAGAAGGCACCATGCCCATACAGTTGAAGATGAAGACCAACCCACATAGATGATAAAAGAACAGATTGAAGACCATGTCTTAATCGTTGCCCTCTCAGAATCAGTGTCACCTGGTGAGGACACTTGGCTCATAGATAGTGGTGCTTCCGAGCACATGACAGGTCAAAGAGACATTCTCTCTAGCCTTACAGAAAAGAACTTTCCCCGGAAAGTTACACTTGGAAATGATTACCAGTACCCTATCAAAGGAGTAGGAGAGTCAAATTACAAACTTGATTCAGGGACCCCAATGAAGATGAAGGATGTACTATATGTACCAGGTTTGACAAAGAACTTACTTTCTATCTCAGCTTTAGATAAGAAAGGTTTTAGAGTTGCTTTCATAGATGGAGAAGTTCTTATGTGGCCTAAAGGAAAAACCATAGAAGATGCAATTGTTATTGGAACAGAAGAAGGTGGCTTGTATAAGCTAAAAGGTCACTCAGAAGAAGCCTTGACTCATTCCATTGAGAGTCCATGTGAACTTTGGCATAAAAGACTAGCTCACATCAACTACAAGGCATTACCATATGTAAGCAAGGCAGTCACAGGTCTACCAAAATTCAAGGTTGACCATGAAAGTGTGTGCAATGGATGTGCACAAGGAAAGAACATCAAGAACCCTTTCCCAAAGAGCGACAGTAAAGCAGGAGGAGTTTTAGAGCTCATCCACTCAGATGTATGTGGCCCAATGCCATCAACCTCCATTAGTGGGTATGTATACTATGTATCATTTATTAATGACTATTCTCGCAAGATTTGGGTGTACTTCTTAAAGTCAAAAGATGAAGTGTTTGGAAAATTCAAGGAATTCAAAGCCTTGATAGAGAATCTCTCTGAAAGAAAGATCAAGACACTCAGATCAGATAATGGAGGAGAATACACCTCAAAAGAGTTTGTAAACTTTTGTAAAGATGCCGGGATCAAGAGGGAGCTCACCACTCCCTACAATCCTCAACAAAATGGTGTAGCAAAAAGAAAGAACAGAACTATAATGGAAGCCATGAAGACTATGATCCATAATCAAGATCTTCCAATGCACTTATGGGCAGAAACAGCAAGAACAACAGTATATTTACAGGATAGATTATCCCATAGTGCTCTTGGGTTCAAAACACCCGAAGAAATGTTCTCCGGAAAGAAGCCAGAAGTAAGCCATCTCAAAATATTTGGCTGTCCAGTATTTGTACACTTTCCAAAAGAGTAGAGAACCAAGTTGGACCTGTCAGGAAAGAAGGGAATATTTGTTGGATATTGTGAGGTCTCAACAGCCATCCCTGAAATTCGCCCCTGCATTCATTCATTCCCCCATTCCCAAACCATTGTGAAGCATAAAAGGAAAACCACATGCTGTGAAGCTCACAAAAAATATATGTCAAGTACAGATAACAGTTGACAGATTCTGAATGACCATACAAAAGTGTTCCCATTCATTATCATCCAAAATATATATTTGCATTAACCTAACAAGTAGAGATCCTTGAGATTGAAAACTCTTATGTTGCAGAGCTCACAACAAACCTCATGCATTAATTGACACAATTTACAAGGTGTACAGAAATTGTCCCATTAGTTAACAGCCTACACTTGACTGGCTGTAGCACATTAGCATGAAGCCTATTTTTGATATATGATTTACTATCTGTAAATGAACTAAAACTTGCTACTAGACAAAGATGCACACATAGGACCTGCAACTTAATGTATAACGAAAGCAAAAAATTCAACAGCAAAGGATGTTGCAAGAACTATGACAATTTAAATTATAAGGAAGATAAAACATTACAAGAATCAAAACTTTATGTGAGGTCATCAAACTTGTGCAGCTAGAAGTGTATCAGCCTATACACCTTTTAGTTTTAAAAATCAAAGAATGAAATTGGGTAGTTAATTATATTTCATAAAATGTGACTTTTGTAATATAGCCAAGAGGTTTAATTGTAGCAACAATATAACTAGAGAGACATTAAAAACACTAAAAAACATGCATCAAACCCTAGTTAGTCAATGCAATATCTCAGAGGCATCACCTTCTCCAGCACAACAGGATCTGTAGCATTTGCCCGTTCAAGTAGCCGGAACAATCCGATTGCAAAGAAGCGACTGTAGCTAAAATTTTTCTTTTCCCTTGCTCGTTCAGCAATATCTTTCAATATTCCCTCGACCTCTCCATCTCTAGATTGAAATTCAACAATAGACTTTGCATCCTGTGAACTAGCCCATTCTTCCAGCTTTTTTGCATCACTCCTGTAATGCTCATTCACTGAAATATGTCAAGGGTCAAGATATTGTTCCTTCAAAAGAATAGAATGCATGTGAATTAGACATTCAACAGCCATATTTGAAAAATATATATCACAATCTTTGAGACAAACAACTAAAATCACAGAATGATCAGGCCATGTGAATTAGACATTCAACAGCCATATTTGAAAAGTATACATCACAATCTTTGAGACAAACAACTAAAATCACAGAATGATTAGGCTAACAAAACCAAGATGAATGTTAAGCTTTACCTTCATAAATCAGGAAGAAAATTGAATATACAATCAGTAATCATGTTTGTTTGTTTAAGAGAAGTATTAAGTTCCTACCAGCCAGCAACAAGTAGCACCTAGCACCACCAAAGAAAGGAACCGCTACGTACCAATAAACACAGTACCACCAGGCACATGAGTGACCACTAGTAACTACCAATTACAACTGGAAGGCATCCACACTGAACTGTGGACGGTTGAAAGCAGCATGGCATAGGAACCCATTCCCATCCATGGGGAGTGAATCCCATGTGTTTTCCCATCCTCGCAAACTTGGAGACTACAAGGAGACATTCCCATTTAGAAGCAGACATGGGAGATAAGATAAGATAAAATAAGATAATTATATTAATGTCCAACAAATGACCACAAAAGTAGGTCAAACAGACTGTCGGGTACAACAGTACATGTTATCCACCAAGTTGCACTAGGATGGACTTGCAGATGAGACGCCAAAGATTGAACAATGACTTGTTCAAAATTCAGAGTTCAGAAGTCCAGCCAGCTAGTATGGCCCTTTTTCAACTTTTTTTACCACATTTCCATACCCTACGGAGATTGTAATAAAATGACTTAAGCATATGATTTTTGTAAAAGGCTTAGCCACCCAAGGATTAGACACTAGTACTTTGCTCTAGAGTGTTTTTTTTACTTGCTAATTACATCTTGCTCTTTAAGCGAAATATAATTTTCGAGTTTTTTCAATCAATAACCTCCAAAGTTGGAGTAATTGTACTAGCAAATATGACTTGGGGGATGTTTTAAGTCTAGAGTCTTATGTATATAACCATGCTAAGTATTATCCTATAGTTCCATGGAAATGTGCTAAGTCCCCCTTAGGATTTTTTTATTTTTTTTCAGTTAATAAAAAATGTCTCGTAAAATGGAATTTTTTAATTGTAACTTGAAGTTGCTTTAAAAAGGTGGTACTAGGAGGCATTATATGCCTTTGGGAGTGCTCATTTTTTAACCTAGAGCACCCACTTTTGTGAGTGAAACTAGTGATTTTAATCACTAAAAAAATAATTTTACTTTCAAAAGCCAAAAAAGACATAAAAAATCAGCAATGCTAAATTTTAGCAAACTTGTCGGAAACATGTTTTGACATGTTTTGAGTCAAATAAAGCCTAAAAGGCTATGTGGCATTCAAAAGGAAGCATCTTTGAGTTAAAGAGTGAGTTTAGAGTGAGTTGTGGGTTGAGTTGTGGGCAAGAGAGAAGATCTCAAGAAGGAGGTGCACCCCCCTTGAGGAGAGGTGGCGCATGCTTAGAGAGGGCTGCCCATCTCTTGATAGGTGGCAGCCCCTCCTTCCTCCTTCCTTTCACACTTGTCATCTAGAGGGAGATTGGGAGAGGTGGCAGTACCTGGAGCTAGGAAAATGACCAAAAAATGAAAATGCTCAGAATTGAATTTTGAGCTTACCAAGAGGTGCGCTTGGCTGAGGTGAGTAGCCTGGTGTGGTTAGATTTCAGAAAATCCAAATTTTGCCCCTTCAAACTTGACCAACGGATTTCTGGACTAGTGCTTCTGGTTTTCTGGTACTTCTGGTTTTTTGGTGAAAACTAGGATTTCACTTCCAGGAGTTCTATCCACTGAAAAGGTGCGCTAAAGGTGCCAATGAGTTCCTTAGGTTAGGGCACACTTTTCTAGATGATCTTTGGGCTGAAATTCCTCTTTAATAAAAAGCCCTAATTTTCTTGTACCACAACAGTGACGCTTTTCTTTTTCCTATGAAAGATACTCTCTTCAGCTTAGCTCTGATACCATGTTAAGGTTTAAGCTATTATTAGGTTTATTTTCAATTTACTAGATAACCATAGCATAGATAGGATCACTGAGAGAAACACAATCACAAGATTACACAAGCATTTATCCTAGGAAACCCTCAAGGGGAAGAAAACCCAGCAAAACTTCTTTAATATAGATTCAATAACCAAGTACCATAGCCAATCCAATGCCAAGACAATAAACCAAACACTAGAGAATATCCTCTCCCAAGTAATGCGCCTCTCTCTCTTCCTTCTTCCGGCAACTGGTAACTGCAGGTTCCTTCAATACTTGTGCACTAGATGAGTGAGCTGAGTGAGTGAACAAATGAGTGGATGGCTTCCTTTATTTATACAAACTGGCAAGCGTTGAAAGGTGTCTCTTCACTGGCAGGGCCGACTTGTCTTTCTGGGTGGTTAGAACCACTTTAATTTGCCTGGGGGCCGACTTCTTAATTTGCATATTACAATTAGGGTTTGACCAATCTGCAAAAGGGGATTTGGTCACAATGCCCGACATGATCAATCCACAAAAGGGGATTGATCTAATGAATAATAAATCAATAATAAATAGAATATTCTTTGCAGTTACACAATATTTCAACATACTGGGGGCTCTAGATCACAACTAGGGTATTTTCCATCCTCCTGGAGAATGGCTCTTGCAGCTGCATTAATTTTAACAAAGTCTTATGCTTTCATACTTGAGTTATACTAGTGATTGCTAGCTTACCTCTTGCATCATTTATCTGACTTTTAGCATCTTGTTTAGCAACTCTAACAGCCATTTACTTGCTGATATATATCTCTGTTGACTGCTGCAAATAGGGACAACAAGCTTAACTTGCTTGTCCACTTAACCGTAAGCTTGCATACTCGTCTTTTCTTGTGTCTCGGGCAGGTAAAATCATCCTCTACAGGTACTCAAGTTTCTTGGAAACTATTAACCACTTCCGAGATTCATTTCCAAGCTTTCTTCCACTTAGTATCTTGACCTATAGGGACATCACTTCCATCGTCTCACTTTTCGTCTCATTTCCCCCTAGAGTCACTCGGGACTCCCCCCTTGTGTTAGATTCTTCCTTCACTAAAGTGAGGGGAGGGTTTATCTGAGGTGACAATGGGTAAATTCTCCCATCGTTATCGCCATCTTGTGGATTGGGTCGGGCTTTTCCCAACCTACAGTTTGTGCGATAACACATGTTGTTTTGGTTATTTCAAGAGAAAACAATAGTATGTTCTTCAAAGGATAGTGCTCAAAACAGTCTAAGAGTGGCAGATTGTTGTAGCATTATTGGTGAAAGAAGCAATGTCTTGAGGAGGAGCATTGTAGTAAACCATTTCCAGTGGATTTGGATGTTATAATAAGAAAATCAGTCATGTTATTAGAGCAGCACTCAAGTGGAGTACTCTTGGCAATTGTGTATTTCAACCATGAAAACAATGATATCTTTGGTGAAGAAGCACTTTGGTACAAGTGTTTTTCAGCTTGTTAAACCATGCATGCAGATTCTGGAAACATGTTTGGACTCTTACACCCATTTGCATGCTGAGTTTTACATGCTAAAGACAGCAGTTACTTTGGAGAGGGAGAGCCCAATGAGGCTGTTTGACTTGTTGATTATGGGTTTGATGTGTGCATGCCACAGAACAGCAATATTGTTGGATAAGAAGTCGGTGTTCACAAATTCAGCAGGTCTATCAGACCACCTTTTTTTTTCCCGCATTTCCATCCCTCTGGGGCATTGTAATAAATGACTTGAGCATGAAAGTTGTAAAAGACTATTGGCCACCTAAGACCTGGGCACGAGCATGTACACTAGAGTGTTTTTTTTCACTTGTTAATTATTTCTTGCCTGTCTTTTCAGGCGATTAATAATTTCTATGTTTTTTCACTCAAAACTGACTCCAAAGCTGGAGTATGTGCTAGTGGTTAGGCCTTGGCATGGTATAACCAATGTCTAGTGTCTAAATGTATATAAATTCACGTTAAGTCATGTCTATTGAGTCATATGGAAATTGCGCTAGGTCCCCATAGGTTTTTTTCAATGTTTTAGTCAAATAAACAATTCTCGTAAAACGGACATTTTTAATGTAAAAGTCAATAAAGTTGTAAAAAATGGCATCAGTCAATGTCAAATGCCATATTTGTGGTCATTTTCTAAGCCAAAGTACCCCCTAAACCCTTATTCCCCTTTTGTCTAGAAAAAAAAGTGATTTTAATCACTCAAAAATGTATTTTGCTCTCGAAAAGACAAAAAGGGGAATTTAATTAATTTTCCTAAAATTTAGGTGAATCCCTAAAAGTTAGCAAACATGTCGGAAACATGTTTTGCCTTGTCTGAAGTCCTGAATACAGTTGGCGATGACTACTCCTAGTGAGGGCGCATCTCCTAGGTGACATGGCACATGGGTGGAGATCCCAATAAGCTCATGCGCATCTCCTTGCTAGGGTGGCGCATTCCCCTTGAGGGCGTTAATCCCAAAGCGTGACACTCACTCCCACTCACCTACCACCTCACTCCCACTCGCCCTTACCCTCACTCATCTCCCACTCACTCCCACTCCACTCCACTACACCTACCTTCCACTCCACTACACCTACCTTCCACTCCACACTTCCCCCACTTAGCTCATGCGCCACTCCCTCTAGCTAATGCGCATCTCCTCTTCTCCCCATGCCCCTTTGCTTGGAGTCTTCACTCAAACTTGTATAAAGGAAGTTCGACCCTTCTCTTCATAGTTAGTTAGAGTTTTGGAAGAACGCTATCATTGTTGTATCACTCTTTTGTATCAATGCAATAAAAGGCTTTGGAGGTCTCATATTGTGTAGCATGCTAATGTGTGGATGTGGATTGTCAAATTAATGCTCATGAGGAATATTTGTTCTTGGAGTTTTGCATGTTAAATTGGTTAATTTGGCCTATGAAGAGGAGCTATCTCCATGTAGGATAAGGTTTGAAAATTCAGTTATTTGATAATACTGTTTACTTGCTTTAGATCTCTTTGAATTGTATGTTTATTTCAGCTAATGTTCATGCTTTCCAAGTTTTCTTTTGTAGGTAACACCAAGCTTGTTTAACTATATTTCTTGCAAGGGTTTCTAAGTTTGCAGGTTGCTTCACTTGGAGAGGAGGTTGAGAGAGCAAGCATCACCCTCATCTTTAAGATTTCACAAGAAGACATCATCCCTCTTTGTTCCACCAAAAGAGGACTCCATTCGCCCAAGGATTCTAGTGAATCAAATCATTCTTCTTTCTCTTTCTCACAAGTTACAAATTTCAGATTTTAAATTTTGGTTACCTAATTTGCAGATCTAGACTTGTCTTTCTAAAAGAAAATCTTATACAAATCAGATTTGTAAGTTCATGCATGTATTAGATCTTGTTAGTTAATTTCATCATTTTCTAAGCTAGATCTAGTACAAAGAAGTCTTCCTTTTGCAAGTAATTTATTGTTAAATTTAAAGGCTTGTAGTAGGAAAGTTTCCTTTGGGTTTTAACTCTTATTTGGCAAAGTTTAAAGTGCCTTAGCTTGTTGTTTTATAACAGAAAAGAATTACCCTAGGAGTTAAGCTTCTGCCTGCCTCTCTTAGTGTTTTTCTTCCCTTTTCCCCCTTTTTTAGCATAGCTTTTACTAGAATAAATTTTGGGTTTGTAGTATTGATTTTCAAGCTTGTTTAAAACTCATTTTGAGCACATTTCACTTGAGTTTGCTTCTGTTTTGTGCAGGTTGATGAACAGGTAGAAGGTTATGCTGCCCAATTTTCAAGGATTTGGACCATCCGGAGCACCTGGAGGCTTCCGACCTTGATCTTGTTTCTTTCTCAAATAATTGTAAGCTTTGTGATCCTAAATGTAAAGGATCACAAGCATTTCTCTTCAAAGCATTGTAATCTCATAAATGTAAAGCGGACCTTGCACGTTTCAGCTTTCTTTTCCCCTTCGGGGGACCGGTGTCCTTTGGCCGATTTTCTTTTTTCCTTTATTTTATGCTCTAAAAACAACACAAAGCTAAAAAGAATTCACATCACCTAAATCTATTGATAAAATCAATCACAACAAGTTTTAGATTAGTTTTATTTTTCATAGAATACTAATTGCTATATTAGTTCAATTTTTGCAACTATATTGGAATAAACCCCAGTTACTCAACCGTGTATGCAATCCCACTGCTACTTTTGGGTGGCTTTGGAGACCCATAAACGGACCTGAGTAATGCAAGTTAGTATTAAATAGGGAAATCCACTTTACTACGCTATTCATCTAAAACCTATGCATTTGGGTGGAGTGTGTTAAGTCAGAGGGGATACTCATTAATGAGATTCATTCTCTCCTCTTTTGGACCTACGGCACACCCAATCGGTACGTCTCTAAGATTGTTGAATAGCGAGTAAAGCGGGCCAAATACACTATTGCACACAAAGAGTGGGGACCCCGACTTTAATCCCCACTTCACGGTTTCAAAGACTTGCTTAAAATTCTCAAATCCCATAATAAAATTCTCAAGATAAAATAAACGAGGCATTTTCATAACATCACATTTACTGTCTGGCACTGGTCTTCACATTATCTATCTGGTTTTTTTATTTCAATGGTTCAATTTATTTCCCTTTGAAGCATTTAATGAATGAATAACTTTTGAGGTTTTACAGGGTGTATCATTTTTGAATCATATATGCTGCTGATATAAGTCTTGTTATTTCATAATAAACTCCTAGAATAGTTTTGCTTTCAAACTTCATAGATTAAAAGCCTTAGATTCTTTTTATAAGGACTACCCCCCTTGGCTTCGCTAGGAGTTGGCCTAGACGGAGGAGTTGAGGATTAGGTGACAACACCTTAACTCGAACTTGCCCCCAAGGACACACTAAGTGGATTGAAAATTTCTTCCACGTTAGCCCAAGTGTGTATAAGGCGGCAACAACTCCTACCAGATTTAGTATCTTTTTCATGGAAGTACAGTTATTGTGGAAGGAGGGGGACTTCAAAGAGTTAGTGTCCCATGCAGGAGATTTGACTTCCACTTCTATCTTCTCTCTATCTCTTTCGTAGGGTGCACTTCTTCTCCTCTTCTTCCCTTATTATCTATAGATAGCCACAAACGGGTGTTCACGAGGTTGGATTCTTTGACACTAGCTACAGGAACTCTACACCACAACTCTTCATTAATTACGGAATTGACAGCATCTTCCGCTACTGCATGCCAGAGAATGACAAGGCAGCCCATGATTTGTTAATGTCTATGGTTTACTCCTCTTCATCCACATATCAAATTGATTCAACCATGCTTCTTTTCTAACTCTTTGAGTTCATGTGGTTTTCTATGTGCAATAGTGTTGCAGGGGTTTTGGTTGTCATTGCTATGCACTTATTTTCAATTTTACTTTCACCTAGGGTGCATATTCTTTTCTACTTTTCCATCCAATTGCTGCTGTAATTTTGGTCATAAAACTGATCAACCCTCCACAATTTAATTCTTAAATTGATCACTGTTCTTGAGTGCTTTCATGGGCTTAGAGGGCAGCTTAAGTGTGCTGATCTATTTCAGTTTCATACGCAGATTTTATAACCAGCAGACACACATCCTGGGGACATCCCCTCTGGCTGGAAAAGCACCAGCCTGAATGTAGAGGTATCTAGCAGTGACAGGGATAGATCACCTATAGTTATCACGCCGATCTGTTCATCTTCTTGGACAGATTTGTGTGTCTACAAAATGTTGTCTAGAAGAGGAGCTGGAAGATAATCTGGACTGTGTACTATATGCTGCTGCCAGGACAAGATCACCTGCCGCGGAGTCCCGGGTGGTCTCGCCTGAAGTGATAGAAGGCATGGGAAGGTTCCGAAAATGGGGCACATGGCACAATTCCACTTCCAGCATCACCTAAAGAAAAACCTTCTTCCCTTCCTTTCATCTCAAAATAAAATAATGTTGGGAATCAACATGGGTAATAAGAGGCAAATTTTCCAGCGGAAGATATGCACAAGGGCAAGATGTGCATGTAGAGCAAATACAATATATTTAGGAACTAGAATTACCAATTAGATCCTGGTTCTATAGGATTGGAATAAATACATTTTCTAAATGGCACCCATGAAAGGTGAAAGTGAAATGTCAAAGATATTGGATGTCAGTCATAAACAACATAGTTGGCAATGTTATTATTGCCCCCTTATAGTTGAAAGATATCAAACCTGTACTGTTCAGGATCCTCTTTCAATGCATTTATGTATGCTCTGAAGATTGCTTCGCTGTCACCATCACTGGGGTATCCATCCATAAGTTGGTCATACACACTGACAAAACCTAGAGCAAATACTGCATCATACTGATATGTCCTCTTGTAACGCATCAGGTGTTGCTGTACTATTAACTCTTGTATAACATTGTTGTATATGCTGGGAATAGGCCTTTTATATGCTTTTAGGAATGCTGACTTGGTCTCTGCAACTGTAGGAATGTCTGCAAAGTTATAAAATGGTTGAGTACATTAGCAACTAATATGTTGTTTTTTGAATCCAACAAAATATCATAAATTGCCTATGAAGAATAACATAAAAGTAAGAAATTGTATTAAAGTCTGTGAGTTACCAAAGGTAATTGATTGGATTAGGCATTGCATCATATAGAAATTAGAATACATCTAGGGAGTGTATGAGGCATCCATAAGCATAACACAAAGCAAAATTTCTGGTTAGTATTGAGAAGAATGTGTAATTTCTTTATAAGTCGGTAATCAAGTGCATCAGGTTCTCTCAGAATCTACTAAAATTCGGGATCTGTTTTCTACAGGGCCTAGTCGGGTAGTGTCCCAGAGATAAAAGTATCATCCAACATCTATGAGAGTTCTCTCTACTAATGACTGTAATGGAAGTAATGTCTAGGACATAACAGAATGGAATCGGAATGTTTTCTGGCAAACTAGCTATCTATTAATTACACACATCTAGCTCCATACCTGAAAAGAATGAAAGAAAATATAACAATATTCACAGATGACCAAAAGCAAATGGGGGCTAGAAAAATAAACCAGTATCTGCAATGCTCAAAGGAGAGTGTAGGGCAACTCCAATTTAAGTAAATAACCTAAAACAAGGACAAACATTATGTTGTAAAGGTAGATCTAATGATAGAAGTATGAGGTAATGAGTTCTGGATCATTAGGACCCTAGACATCCTCACCAACTTCTATATACTCTCCCAAAGCCTATCAAAGAATGTCATCTTGAGTATCTAAGGCCATGTTGCTATCTTGCTTGATCCTTAGTGGTAACCTGATACAGGTTCGTGAAATAAAGAAAGTACTCAAATAGCCCTAATAACCGATGGAGTTATGGTATCTCTTCTACCATCCAACCCAGCCTATCAAACAGAGGTGTAAAGCTTCTACTGATGAAGCCATTGTTAGATTTATTATATGTGGCTCTCTCACCTTATAATGTATTTACTAGAAGGATACATTTGTTATCTAATGTCTCTGGAAAGTTTACTTGGTTCTTTATGCAAACGACATTACCTACCTCTATTCTCATAATAGATAAGATAAGATAATTTTATTAATGTCCAATGAATGACCACAAAAGTTGGTCAAAAGATTAAATGTTCCCTAACCTCTCCTATAAAATTAAGTCCACATACACATCTAACAAGTAGTTAAAGGAGTTATGCAGCCTATACAAATACCTAGCCTAAAGAAGCAGGAAAAACTTACAAGAACAACATTGCTATGAGAAGATTGGTCCAGGGCTGCAAAACTCTAAGAAAAGCAATATCTTGGACACACTCACTTATATTTTGGATCACCGTACTTTTGTCACGGTCATGTATGTGTGTGTGTGTGTGTGTGTGTGTGTGTGTTTTGAGGCTGTACTACAACAGGTTTCTTTCTTTATGTTATTTTCAGCATTATCTAGGAGCTGCGCTTGCACTCCCATGTTGTATTCATACTTACTGTAGTCTTCAGTCCCATTGACCTACTTTTGTGATCATTTGTTGGACATTAATAAAATTATCTTATCTTATCTTATCTCTCATAGGGACTGTGTCCACTGTGTCTCATATCTTGTGCAAACAGGGTATCAGCGAAAGATGATCTCCAAAAAAGGGTGTACGATGTGCATCCAATATGACTAAGCAACACACTCACATCATTCACTTATTCTGAATGCATGCCCACATTGTATGTCCAAAACTTGGTTCCCACACTTTAAACCTATTTAGCGTATTGATCTAACAATAGGAATATGAAATTGCAGTTAGACTATGTCCTAAAAGTGGAGTTGGATACGTCTTTTAAAACTTGCAAGGGAGGTATACTCTTTAAAAAAATAAGGTTAACATTTTCACTGTAGATTTTTGAGGAACTAGAAGGCTGCCCAACAGGTTTGTCTTTGACCTTTTGTTGGGCTCTAAGTTTACTCAATCAAATTTGTCCTTGCTGCTGTTTTAGGACAACAAACAGGTCTTAAATTTTCTGCCAAGAAATCTGCCTTCAAACTGATGGTTATATGCTCTTTTAAGGTGCCCTTGCAAGTGTTTTAGTCACTAAATGTTAGCACATGCAAACCTTAAAACATATAGCACTCCTCTAGGATCTTTACAAGCTCCTACTGCTGATTTAAACACTAAGCATACATGATAA
>JASDQU010103768.1:118723-141230 GCA_032191745.1 Picea mariana | reverse complement strand
GCCAATCCTTTGCTATATTCTTCAAGAGAAAGACCTCCCACACCATCACCAAACCTAGCACACAAGAGGGTGTTGTAATTCTCATAATTTCAGACCACAACTTCTGAAATCATGAGATGACACAATGATAAGTGTGTTTCCTCAATGGGGATTCACCTTTATTTATATAAGACTTATCACATCAAATGATTTGTCTATTGTCACAATAGGGCCGACCTCAATAACTCAAAATATAATTAATAATTACCATATTAATTATCTTTTACATTATGGTTGGGCCGACCTGTACCCTTTACATCACAAATAGGGTTATAGGTAAGTCTGACTCTTGGACAATATAGCAAGGGATCTCATACACCCACTAGTGCTCAACCACTAGGGGCACATCCATCTGTGCTCAGCCACAGGGATGTCCATAACTCTATCTCACTGCGTCTCATAGGAGAACCACACTCACTGGTGCTCAGCCACTAGGATCACGTTCACCAGTGCTCAACCACAGGCACGTCCAACTCAACACGTCTTCTTTCTCACTGAGTTACACGGGAGAATCATCTGGAGTATCACATCATCTCAACTCTCTGCACAGAGGAGGCTAATACATCGTTTCATCTCTATCTCAGAACGATGCACCCAACTCATGGGATTTTTTCACACGTTCACCTGTGCTCAGCCACAGGCACGTCCAACTCAGCAGATCTTCTTTCTCACTGCGTTACACAGGAGAATCATCTGGAGTATCATCTCAACTCTCTACACAGAGGAGAACAGTAAACCCATCACATAGGCTCCTCCACCCCTCACAGGGGTACACAACATTCCATCTCTGTCTCAGAGAGGAACCACACACCCAACTCATGGGCACACCCAACTCATGGGCTTCCTCACCCACACAGGGGCACACAATGTTCCTTCTCCGTCTCAGAGAGGAACCACACACCCAGCTCATGGGCACACCCAACTCATGGGCTTTCTCTCAGGCCAACTTACTCAGTCTGTGTCTTGGAGGATGTCTCACGCAGCTGTAATCATCAAAAGGGCCTTCATCCCTTTTTCTCATGAGAGAATGGGCCATGACCCATTATCAATGTTTAATACACTGTGACAGGCTCTAGCATAGAAAGTGTTAAGTATGGTGAGGAACAGAACGTTACCCTTGTGAGGGCCCCCCAATAGTACCTGTTGTCGCCTTAAACACACCTGGAAGACGTGGAAGAAATCTTCAATCCACTCCGTGTGTCCTTGGGGGGAAGTGAGAGTTAAGGTGTTGTCACCTAATCCTCAACTCCTCCATCTTGGCCAACTCCTAGCGAAGCCAAGGGGGGTAGTCCCTAATAAAATAATCTAAGGCTTAAACTGAAATCTAAGCAACTAGTATTCTAGGAATTTATTACATTAACCAATATATATAAAGCAAATCTATTCTAAAGCATACATAGATCAATTAATCACCACCAGATACATAAAGATACTTGCAAAAAATGATACTTGAGATAATAATAAATCCAAGTAAATTAAATATTGCTTCAAAGTAAATGACTGAAAGTAAAGTGCTTGAAGCAAATGGCTTTGTCAATGTAGAATTGAGACCAATGCCTTAAAAGTATCGTGGGCAATGTAGATCGCATATTTTATTAGATTTATTGATAGTAGGTTAATGAGGTAAATTTTATTTGCAGGAAAGTAAAGTGTTTGAACTAAACTAGATTTGGCCTCTCGAGAAGTTATCCCTTTCGCTCAAAGATTTGTTGAGGACTTGCCAAAACCCAATGGTTTCACCAACAAGCCCACTAGAGGTGTCGGATGTCCGACACTGAGGGGAACAAGCCCGAGGTATTCAGTGAAACTTCGCACACTCCCCCTAGGCGGTTCTTAAAGCCAAGCAATAAATCTCTTTTGAGATTTCCCTATTAATCTATCACCACTGACCAGCCCAATGTGTATGAAACTTACTCCCAGAAGATCGAGACAAGCTCGCAACTGGAGGGGTCAGGAACAACACTGGGAGCTGAGGGGACTTGTTTATTTTAAACAAGAAAGAAAATTGTTGAAAGGAAATCTAAACTAGTAATTAAAGTATTACTTTCCAAATTGAAATCTAATCTATGTGATGATTTATTTTAACCTTATTGTTTATGTGAGATTGTAGTGCCCTGTGATGAATTGAAAGATTAATTTTAGCTTATCCTTAGTTGTGAAAATTGAATCCAAGCTAAAATTGCAAAATTGAAACAATCACCAAAAACACCATTTCCCCTAGGGGGGATGAAGACCGGGAGCTTGTAGCCCCACTAATTTTATTAAAGAAATTACACAACTCTTTATTGGAGTGACTTGGCTCCATATGGGGACGTGTGCTTGATCTTTAAGCAAAAAGGAGAGCATGCGAGAATCCGAAATCTGTTCCTACATCACAAACATCTTGCCAAAAACAACATCAGCGACACATGTATATGAAGACAAAGTGTAAATTGAAGTTGCACAATTAATATACATGTATATACAAAATATAATACAAAATGAATATGAACTATTATACATAAAGTACAAAAGAAGAAAGTGAACATAAATGAAAATAAAATACGGAGAAAAAGGTTAGAGATACGTTACAAAGGATGCCACATGGCATCAAATAGCATTAATGAAGAAAACTTGAAAAGTTTTCTGCTCACTGATAGGTTTTACGTTTTCACGGTCCAGCTGGCTGAAGTAGAAAACATATGTAACAGCCATGTCATGGATGAAATAAGACCTCAGGTGTCTGAAAAATCCATGTCCGGGATGACTCGTTGAAGATCATTTTCCAAGTTTTATCAACTTGGCGTTTTTCTTGAGATCAAACCACTCAAGAAACATGTGCATTTCTTTATTCAACCAAACATTGAAGTCTGGCAAGCCTTGTAAAGTTTTGATAAATCTCTGCATTGGATTGTCATGGTGGAAGTCCAACCACTGCTCATAATGATCTGGAATTGATAAATTGAAGTTGTCTTCCATTTTCCCATTATCTATTATTAATTCATCTGACGGTTGAGAGATTGGAACTGGAACTATCAAGGAATCTACTTCACTGATCATTTCAAGTTCATCATAATTGTCGAAGATCTTCTCTGAGGAGATGGATTCCTCAGGAGGAGGGTGGGGATTTGAATTATCTGGATATTCAATCATTTCAAACTCAAAATCCTTTGTTTCCTCATGACCAGTTAATGACTCATCTATAGGCTCTTCCGGAATTTCCAGGTGAAATTTCCTTTCTTGTTCACTGTGAAGCTCTGGCTCTATAGGGTTTGAATACTTGATACAAGCTTTTGCCTCTGCAAGGCGAGCTTCCATGGCTTTAATTGTTTTGCATAGATAAATTCCATGGCTTGAATGACTTCTTTAAACTTTTGATTGGAATTTGGTGAAGCATCATTCTTAACATCTGAATTGACTGTTTTTATATTCGGAGATTCCTTCTCCTTCCATTTTTCCATAAAAGCATCAATCAATTCATTGTAAGTACTAACTTGTTTATCCTTAAGCTCTGTAAACCAATCAAGATCATCATCATCAAAAGATAAGATAAACAATTTCATTCCCACATCTTCATATAAGGCATTGCAACACCATTTATTAAAGCAAAGGGAAACTTTTTTAACATGACGTCTAGCATCAACAACATTATTACTTTGAAAACAAGGCAGATTTTTAATTGCTTTTTCTGGAATCACGTGTGGATAACCACTTATTGTAGAAAAATCAATAGGTCTATAAAAATCATCCATTTCTAAACTAAACTTATTGAAAGGCAAAAAAATATAACAGAAATGAACTGGAACCCAAAAATTAATAAGGATCCTGTCGAGAAGAAAGCTTGGCTAGCCTCCTCCAAAAACCCTTCAGGTTCAAGGATGAAGCTAAGCAAACCATGAGTTCCTCCTTGCAGAATGCTTTGTCAAATTATTTTGAAGTGGGGTCGCTAGATGATCAAGTTTATTCTAAACAAACAAGACGCATCAAACAAAGCAAAAAGGAAAAAGGAAAACAAAAAGTCGTACTCCAGGAATAGAAAGATTTATCCCCGGCAATGGCGCCAAAAATGTTGTCGCCTTATACACACCTGGGAGACGTGAAAAAAATCTCCAATCCACTCGGTGTGTCATTGGGGGGAAGTGAGAGTTAAGGTGTTGTCACCTAATCCTCAACTCCTCCATCTAGGCCAACTCCTAGCGAATCCAAGGGGGGTAGTCCCTAATAAAATAATCTAAGGCTTAAACTGAAATCTAAGCCACTAGTACTCTAGGAGTTTATTGCATTAACCAATATATATATAAAGCAAATCTATTCTAAAGCATACATAGATCAATTAATCACCACAAGATACATAAAGATACTTGCAAAAAATGATACTTGAGATAATAATAAATGCAAGTAAATTAAATATTGCTTCAAAGTAAATGACTGAAAGTAAAGTGCTTGAAGCAAATGGCTTTGTAAATGTAGAATTGAGACCAGTGCCTTAAAAGTATCGTGGGCAATGTGCATCGTGTATGTTATTAGATCTATTGATAGTAGGTTAATGAGGTAAATTTTATTTGCAGGAAAGTAAAGTGTTTGAACTAAACTAGATTTGGCCTCTCGAGAGGTTATCCCTTTAGCTCAAAGACTTGTTGAGGACTTGTCAAAACCCAATGGTTTCACCAACAAGCCCACTAGAGGTGTCGGATGTCCAACACTAAGGGGAACAAGCCCGAGGTATTTAGTGAAACTTCACACACTCCCCCTAGGCAGTTCTTAAAGCCAAGCAATAAGTCTCTTTTGAGATTTCCCTATTAATCTATCACCACTGACCAGCCCTGTGTGTACGAAACTTACTCCCAGAAGATCGAGACAAGGTCGCAACTGGAAGGGTCAAGAACAACACTGCGAGCTAAGGGGAGTTGTTTATTTTAAACAAGAAAGAAATTGCTGAAAGGAAATCTAAACTAGCAATTAAAGTATTACTTTTCAAATTGAAATCTAATCTATGTGATGATTTATTTTAACCTTATTGTTTATGTGATATTGTAGTGCCTTGTGATGAATTGAAAGATTAATTTTAGCTTATCCTTAGTTGTGAAAATTGAATCTAAGCTAAAATTGCAAAATTGAAACAATCACCAAAAGCACCATTCCCCCTAGAGGGGATGAAAAGTGGGAGCTTGTAGTTGTAGATTTTTAATAACAAAAAATCAGCAACCTAATATTCTCTCAAACACTTAGCAACCTAGAGATAATTGTCTTCATAAATTTCAGAAATGCATAACCTCACATTCAGAAATTTCCATAAGCATAAATACACATTGCTAAGCAAAATAGCAACGGAAATAACACAGTGGACAACAACCCATAACACTCAGAAATTTAGGCAAAAGCCAGGGAAAACCCTAATGTGGGGGAACCCAACGAGAGAGAGAGATCTTATTATTATGCTTTAGGAAAGTACAAAACAGCATCAAAACCACATTTCCAGCCAAGGAAAATACCTCACAGCACCAAATTTGTCCCACATAAATCTGCCTCATTTTCCGTGCCAAAACCATACTGTTGTACAACCTCCTCTGTACCTTGTTTTCCGTGCCCACAGTCAGTTGCACGAATTGTTCTGTACAGCCCAGAAACAGCAAACAGAAAACAAAAATTCGCCTCGAAATTTGTGCCCGAATCTGCCTTGATTTTCATGCCAAATCCGTACTGTTGTACGGATCCGTACAATACGGCCTCCCATAGCAGAAAAAAAAATTTCGGCCCAAAACTTACAGAAAAAATTTTCTCGATATTTGTGCCCTCCTTCCTTGGAAAACATGCCCTCTTTGTTGCTCACTTTCCTCTCTCAAGCATGCTCAGAAAATCTCTCTAATTCTCCTCCCGATGTCCTCTCAACATGTCTTGCACACTACCCAATGCATTCTTTTATAATCTGAAAATGACATTTTTCCCTCCAAAGTGTCTTTTCACCTTCCCAACCCTAGATCCAAAGGCCAAAATTAGATCTTTCCTTTTTCAAGATCAAGGGTCATGATCCATTCCCTCCAAAATGAATCACTTGAAATATTAAAGTGATTTCACTTTATTACATAAGTGCTTTATGAAAATAAAGTCACTTTAAAAATAGAAGGTACACTTTATTAAAAAAGTCACTTTAATAAAAGAACCACTTAAAACAACTTTATAAAAACTATTACAAAGTTAAGTGCCCGGTAGTGTAAATATTAAGGTAACATCCGCATACAAAACAAAACATGCGGATTACCTCCCGAGCTAAAAAGCTAACACTCCCTCTTAGCGAGGGAGGTACTTCTGGTATCACCACCAGAATATGTCTCCATCTCATCAGCTGCCATAGTTGCTCCCTTTGTACCAGAAGTCTCTGCTCCCTCTGAACATGAAGCCACTACTCCCACTGCACTGGAAGCCTCTACTGCTACCTCTGTTGTACCACGAACTAAAGACATGCTCCTAGGAGACTGCACACTCTCTTGAGCATCCAACTGTGTCAACTCATGCCTATTGAGTCCCTTGAGAGTCCTGGAAGAAAACTGAGTGCCATGTATCAACTCTCTCTCCCGTGCTACATGCCAACTCTCCAACACAGAATTTGAGTCCAGAAATCCACTCGACCCCAACACAGGTCTACCCAACAACCTGTACAAGCCCTCATACTTGACACCAAGCATTACTGTTGTGTCAGCAGTTGCTCCTACAGGATATAAAAACACATGTCCACCGTAGAAAACAACTCCAAATCCACTCTTATCCAAAGCTGACACTAAGAGCAAATTAATTGTCAACTCTGGAATATATAACACATCGCCAACCTCCAGAAGACCTCCTGACTCTAGTTGGAATTTCACCCTTCCAACCCCCTTTACTGCAAGTTGTGGGCCGACTCCACAATTCACTCTACAGTCTGAGTCTATCTCTATAAGATCGAGGAAAATTGACCTCAACCCAGTCATGTGTCGAGAAGCACCACTGTCCACAAACCAAGACTCAATATCCTCGAACGTTAGGCATCCACTGCCCACAGGACGAGTCATGAAAGAGAACTCCTTCTCATATCTCTGAGCAAACTCCGCAACTTCTGCTGAAGTTGACACCTCTGGTTCTGGTTTCTTCTTCTTCTTGTTCAGACATTGACTAGCATAGTGGCCAGTGTTGTGACATGCAAAGCATTTCACCTTGCTCATGTCCTTCTTATTGCCCTTTACCACAAGAGCAACATTCTTGTCGTCTGCACCATCCAATGCCTTTTCTTGAGACCCCTCCCAGATCTCCTCCTGCGTAAAATCATCCCATAATCTACTCTAGTTAGAGAGCTTCTCTCTCCCCACCACGCACTTAACAAAAACCTCCCACTCCTTGGTGAATCCTTTGAGGGCTATTCGCACCAACTATGAGTCAGGAATGACTTCTCCAACAGCTGCCAACTCGTCCTTCACCTGTGCAACCCGGGTGAGGTAGGTGGCCACACTCTCTCCTTTGACCATCCTAGCTCCATGGAGCTTGTCCGGAGAGCCATTTTCCGGTTCTCGTTCTTAGCCTCATACAAGCCTTTCAGTGCAACCCACATTTCATTGGCTGTCTTCTTCTCAGCCAAGTGTGGAATAAGGTGGTCTCTGACCCCGTCTAAGATTATTCTCTGAGTCTTAGCTTCATTCACCTCATGAACATCAAGAGCTGTGGGATCTGTAGGTACGGCTATACGGTGTTCGCAAACGGCCACAATTTGTTCTCCTTGAGAACACTGTTGATTCTAACCTTCCACTGCAGGGAGTTGGAGATCCCCTCCAATCTATCTTCAAACCTGATGTTGGAAGTCATCTTTGTCCACCTGACAAAGAACCTTTTCTGCCTTCTTCAAGCAAATACAACAGCAAATCACTTGTTGCTCCAAGTGCCAAATGCTGCCCACTGAACTTCAGAGTACAAGCTCTGATACCATGTAGATTTTTAATGACAAAAAATCAGCAACCTAATATTCTGTCAAACATTTAGCAACCTACAGATAATTGTCTTCATAAATTTCAGAAATGCATAACCTCACATTCAGAAATTTCCATAAGCAGAAAATATACATTGCTAAGCAAAATAGCAGTGGGAATAACACAGTGGACAGCAACCCATAACAGTCGGAAATTTAGGCAAATGCCAGCGAAATGTAAGCCATGATAACAAGTCATAATGAATCACGTCATTGCTATGATTAGTGCAATTAAAGTAACACAGGCCCACCATTGTGCCATAGTCCCCTACAGTGTATCAGTCACACAGCATACCCCAAAATTCAATACCAGTCAGTGGGTCACATCCCAAAATTCAATCCCCATATCGATATGCCACAGCCCACATGCCACTACAGATACCAAGTAATTAAGGTGCATGACGTATTGATATTTGATATTAAACATTGGGTCGTCTTCTTCAGTCATTTCATTCTCCAATTTGATTCTCCTTGAGTGTGCTTTTGTGCAGGTATTGGTTGGCATTCAGGTGTTGGAGCCTAGTACAGTGGATTTCGGGTTTCTAAATAGAGTTCAACACCTCTGTAACCCAGGTAAATTTTATGACTTACGCTCTGTAAAATGTATTCATTTACATGTATTCATATTCAGAATTAATTTTGACTTTGGCATGACTCCGTGACTTAAATATTTAGATATCTGTAGTTGTAGCCTATAGGCTGTATAATTGGCATAGTCTTGGTTGAGTCCATTGTTAGAAATTTCAAATTTTATGACACAGATTAGAATCACATCTAAAGAGTGGGCGGGATGAGGTGTTGTGGACCATGAGATCACTGGTCTTGCCAGTTACAAACTCTCATCTTCACCACCACGACCTACACCTCGGCCAAGTTTTCCGTATCCTTTGAGCTGTTTGGTAATGGCACATTAACATCAGCCTGCTTAATTCATCATTCCTGGTCTCTATTACATGATTTGGCACTGTGTATTGGGCCTTCCAATCGATATTATCTACATGCAAGTTTGGTTCCTCTGCAGCTATTCTTTCTTGAGAGTCGTCATCGTCGAATGGCACATTCTTAGAAAAAAAGGTTTGTAACAGGGAATATAGAAACCCAAAACTTCAAAAAGATATAATTTGTCATGCTGGGTGCAAGGCAAATTCCAACGCTGCTGTGGGTCAGGATCTGACGGGTGAGCACTCGCAGGTCTGACTTGCTACTGGCAAGTTTGACTTGCAGGCAGAGAGTAAAACTCAGGACCGAGTTAACTTGGCTCAACAGCAGATCCAAGCAGAGTTTGACTCAGGAGTACTCGGTTATTTTTTCAACTATGCATTTCAGACGTGGGTTAAAGTTCTCAAAGACCTAAAAGATGTGGATGTTCATGACTTCATTGCATAAAATGGGAAATAACAGCAAGCACTGATCAAACAACGGAGAGACGAAATTAAATTTCATGTGTGATCTGACATATCATAGCACCCTGCATTGTACAGGGATGGATAAGATGAGATGATTTTATTAATGTCCGACAAATAACCACAAAAGTAGGTAAATGGGACTGAGATAGTACATCCAGTGCTGGGAGTGCCAAAGCATCTCCTAAAACAAAAACAGACTATCACGGTTGTTTTTATTTTTGGAGGGCAACATAGGGTTCCAGGAAAGTGGTCACTGGTTCAATTCTTGCAGATTCACATTGAGAAAATAGGCACGGATATAACCAGTCCAAATAACGCTAATCCAAATTACAAGCATATTCATTTAAACAAAGCAATTTCTAAATAACGATGTCCGGCATTACCAGAAGCCGTAATAGACATGCTGCATCGGGTCACAGATAATGAAGAGGAGGCCTTTGGCAGTGATCGGCTGCTTATATTAACCGTAAGCAGTAGTTGGTCGTGGCCAGTGATAGTTCGCCATCGAAGACTGCTAAAAATATTATTAGATGGGCGAATCCCCTGTAGCATTGTTGTCCTTTCTGTTAATCTCCGAAACCCAGTTGGGCAAACTGATGCCAGGGCCCCTGCCATGTTCAATCTATATCAAACTTCACCCAAATCCCCCTATATGATAGTAATATGTATATCTCTGTTTGTTGTCAGATTACCCCCAATCCAATCAAATCAAATGTAGTAGTTCATTTCTGTGCAGAGTAGCAGAGAGCTTCAGGCCTAGAAGCAAGAAAAGTATATAGATAGATAGTCAGACTCTCGAAAAAATACTTGGAGGAACACTGATGCCATCCAGGCTTATCCGATATGCTCTTCTCGGCTCTCGCCATTTTGAAACGACACGTGTACTAATAGAAATATCATAGCGGATGGAGGATTAAGACTTCCTAGGATTTAAACGAGATATATATGTATCTTGTGACCAAACCAGACCCAATGTCCAAGTCTTCACGTCTCGTACTCATGTAATTTTCAGATTTTTCAAAATATTGAAACACTTTGATTGAAGGTACTTTGTGGCCAAAAAGCCTCCCCCTACGGTTTGTGCTTGAGATGTATGCATTTTGTTGGTTTTCTATGTTCATTGTTGTCATCGTGGACTTGTTTGATTAGCAAATTGTTATGACTTTTATTGGTATGTGTATTGCCATGAAGTTTTCCAAGTCTTCACGTCTTGATTCATATAATTTTCAGATTTTTCACAATATTGAAACACTTTGATTTAATGTACTTCCCCGAGGCAAAGGGAAAGGGAGTGCTACGGTTAATGCTCAAACTTGAGATGTATGCATTTTGTTGGTTTTCTATGGTCATTGTTTTCATCATGATTTTGTTTGATTAGCAAATTGTCGTGACTTTTATTGGTTTATGTCTTGCCATTAGAGTTATTTATTTCTTAGTCAATTTATTTTAAGAGAAGATAAGGGGAATGATGACTCTCATAAAATTCTTGGATGTTTAGCTCAAAAGTTTACCACGAGGTAATGAGAATGTTTCTAAGAGTTATTTATCTGTTAGTCAAGAGTCTAGAATAAATCATTTGATCTTAATTAAGTATCGACGATTCACAACAAAATTGTCATTAGAGATAAGGAGAATGATGAGTCCCCATAAAACTCATGGATGTTTGGCCCAAAAGTTTACCACTTGGTAATGAGAATGTTTCTAAGGAGATCCTTGTTGAAATTTCTATTTGTGGCTCAATGAACACCCAGACATTGGGCATTTGATTCGAGCTCATCGCTAGTAATTCACAACAACAATGTAATTGGAGATAGAAGAAAAATGGTTCCCCATTGAAACCCTAGAGGTTTGTTTTGGAAGTTACCATGAGGTAATGACAATTGTTTTAAGGATATCCCTCTTGAAATTTACATTTTTGAATATGAAACTATTTGGCAAACATCTAAAAAACATATTGATTGGATATTTTATTGGTCACGTACCTCCAAATGCCATGATTTAACCTTGGATGGAGGTATCGTAGTTGCATCAATGGCATTGCTTAGGTATCCACAACTTGACCAAAGGATTTTTTATTTTGTTTTCATTTTTTAATTAATCTCGTTGCATTTCCATTGTTGTTTGTGGTCCTTAGGTATGTCAAAAAAACCTTGACATTTTTTTCAGTTGGTTCAAAAAATTCTTCATCAAGCATAGTGCTCAACTCTATTATGATATGTGCAGGGTGGAATTTCCCAACCATCCCACTTAATTTTGACCCTTGCTTAAAGGATCAATCTTTAAGCCCTTAGGTGGCTTCATATGTCACGTGAGTTGGATAGGTTCTCTAACCCTTGAACCCAAAGCATTATTTTTTTCAAAGTTGCCCATTTAAAAATTTAAAAGAATTCATCATGATCCAAGGTTGGGATAAGATAATTGAACACCCAATCTAGTATATTAATATGCTTAACATTTGTTCATTCATGATTTTTCTTTACGCATAATTAAAATTCTCACACCAAAACGTTGTGTTTTATAGTTTTATTTTTCAATGTTTTGATCCCTCCATCTTCAAAAGGTAAGTTTGTTCAAAATTCATAATGTAACTCAATAATCGGATCTCTTAAACAAAGTCATTATGAAGATGATGAATTATAGGCTTACAAGGTTCACTTAGTTTTGAACCATCAATAAAGGAAAATAGGGTTCAATAGAGATTTTAGAGGAGGTTTCTAGTGTTACAAGATTGGGAAGAATTATTGAAAAAACCTCAACTAATGGCGTTTGCAAAGTTTTTTGCCAAGGTTGTTATAACTAGAAATTCCTGGCAACTAGCGGCTTTTACAAAGGTTTTTTTTCCTTCAATGCATCAAGTGTCCAAGTGCACTGGTGCACCATATAGGAGTATGCATATCTGCAGTATATCCAAGTACATTGGTGCATTTTAGTGTCATGTGCATTGCCACACCCCTGTATTGGTGTTGAACTTATGATTATACTAAGAGGGGGTGGGGTGAATTGGTATAAGATACTTTTTACTTTAATTGAGCATTCATCAATCATTCATTAACTTTAAATAGTAAATTCATGTAAACTCAAATCACGGTACACAAAGCTTAACTTGGAAACCGTTGCAGGAGAAAACCACAAAAACTTATCCTTATAAATGTTTGTAGGCACCAACCTATTGGAGATACCAATCTCCTTAGTTGAGCACCAACTCAACAAGATATTGTATAGGCACCAACCTACTAGAGACACCAATCTCCTCAACTCAGCACCAACTCAGTAAGACTTGTATAGGCACCAACCTAATATATTCATGCACAGAGTACTTATAAATTCACCGGCATGCTTCATACTTCATGAATTTCATAACATCATCATACTTTTAACTTCTATGCTCCAGTGTCTCTCTTTGCTTCATTCCTCGGACATAGATTCAAACCCTAGCCAGATTTAGACTTCATGTCATAGTGAATATCATAGCATCATTCCCAGAATATAATCCCAGACTGCAACATCACAACCTCAAAACAATGCACTTTGCAACATCGTAGACCTTAGTCCTTCACAATGCACCCTTAAAACTCTAAGAAAACTTCTTGTGCACACCTTTAGACTCCAATAATACACAACAACTTCTCTTGCACACCTCAGATCTCTTTTGCGCACCTCAAACTTGATCTGCTTCCTTGGATGCTCTTCAAATGTGCACATCTAGCATGTATTTATAGTGTTTGTGTGCTCACTTTTAGGGTTGACATGTAAAGACTAGTTGGGACGACCTGAACTTTTTGGTTGAGTTGTGTGACAGAAAAAATCATATCTCCTCATTCCTAAGGAGTTAAAGGGAATTCCATATACCATTGGAAAGGTCTCGGAAAAAACTTTCCAACCATATAACCTATGCTCCAATTTGAGCTAGGTTTTCATAGTAAAAATGCATTCAAAGATAGGGTATCCAAAATGAGCATCAAAAATCCAAAAACAATATTTCCAACAATATCCACTTGCAATATTTATCGTGTACATTTGTAGCCTCCCCGTGTCTTTGACATCAATGAAAACAATATTTCTAACAATCTCCCCCTTTTTCATTGATGGCAACTCTTAGTGAGTTATGATACTCCCCATGTTTGCAACTTTCCTTATGTCTGTAATTCTTCCTTTGTCTGCAACTTCTCCCCCTTTGACATCAATGGAAAAGGGTTGCTCCCCTTGAGCTTGTGCTTCCCTGTATTGATGAGATGAGAGGAATATTACTCCCATACAACATTTTTCTCCTTTGAATTCATCGAGAACGTATACATTGGTCGGTGGTTTGTTTGAATTTTCCACTAATCTTCCTGAACCTGCTTTCCTCATCTCACATCCTTTAGAGTGAAATGTGAGGTTGTAACCTTGATCATACATTTGACTGAAACTTAGAAGATTGTGTTTTAACCCTTCAACATATAAGGCATTTTGTGTTTTAGTTTTCCATTATCAATACTAACGATACATTTTCCAACTATCCTTGCAGAAGCATTATCCCTAAAGGTAACGTTGCCTCCTTTTTCTTCCTTTAGGATGAGAAATTTGTTCTAATCCCTTGTCATGTGTTTTGAACATCCACTATCAATGTACCATTGGCTTCCTTTGTCTTGAGCATATATTGCAAGTCCACATTCTTCCTTCTTTGGTTCTTCTTGCTTCATTTTCCACAACCTTGTGTCTTCTTCTCTATGCTTGGTAAGAACATATTCTTCCATGTTTTGTTTAGGAGACTTTATTATGTTTCTTCTACAGTCACGTGCTATGTGCCCATAGTTATTGCACTTACAACATTCAGTATCGTAATCAAGTAGATGAGAAAAACAATTGTAGTTTATGTTAGCAAACCCATGAGAACTTATGGTTTTGTTGCTCACATAATCATCCTTTGAGGTCTTGTAAGGACCTCTATTTATGTTTCTCACATGGGAACTTCTTGTATAGGCTCTACAATTTATTTCTTTATGACCAAAATTATTGCAAGAAAAACAATAACCAAGAAAGAGATTTTGGTACCGAGTTGTGAAAGGTCTTCTTGGTGGAATGACTCTTATGAACACATTCTTGTTGTTCTTGTGAGAAGAATCGGGTTTATGTTGATCATCATTTCATTTCTTGTTGTTGCTTTCATTGTTGATGGATCCTTTGAGAATGTTAGCATAGCTATTAGGCTTTTCGTCATTTTCCTTTTTTGATGGCTTTGTGACCTTAGTGCTTGCATCTCCTTCGGGGGTCTTTTGTTTTCTATCATAGCCAAGACCTGTCTTGATGAATGGTGACCTTTGAAAATTGAGAATATTATCTAAGATTTCATTACTCTTTCCAAACATCAAGATTCTATTCAACTGATCAGTTGTTTTCTCTAGTTCCTTACTTAAGGAAACTATTCCAACTTCTACCTTCTCCTAATTTTCTTCCTTTTCTTTTAGTTGGCTTCTCACCACTTCTTCTATCCTTTTTGCCTCTTCTAGTTGAGTCTTCGTGATGATAATTGTTTTTTCTGTTTCATCAAGTTCATGTTCCTTCTTTTCATATTTCTGCAATTTCTCTTTCTGCTTTTTATTCTTTCCCCTAAATCTATCTATTTCTTCTAAGGCACTAACAAGTTATTCTTCAAGATTCACTTCCCTATCAATGTCTTCTTCTTCTTAATCTGATTTTTCTTTCTGGTTGTCTTCATTTTCTTTATTAGTAGACTTTGTATCCATGGCTATGAAGAGGAATTCTTCTTTGTCAATATCATAAACATATTCATTACTTTCTTTAGATGATATGTTGTCCTCTCTAGAGTAGAAATTCTTCTTCTTAGTATATTTTCCTCTTTTGTGTCTATAAGTTTTGTTTTTATTGTTATGTTCTTCTTTATCATTAATTCCCTCATCATCATTGTCTTCACTTTTTGCATATGGACATTTAGTAGCAAAATGTCCTACTCCACCACAATTAAAACATTTGAAGGGTAGCTTACCTTTGTATTTGTCAAATCCTATTTTTAGCTTTCTCACAAATTGTGCTTTTGTATATGGTTCATGGTTGGAACAATCACAAAATTTATGTTCTTTTGTCTTATTTGATGCTTTGAAAGTTGCTTTCTTTCGTGTTGACTTTTCTTTTTCTATCCTCATCTCATATGCAGTGAGAATCCCATGCAACTCATCCATCGTCAGTTTCTCCAGATCTTTCATTTCTTCAATGGCAAAGCCCTTGGCATGAAATCTTAAGGGGAGAGACCTTAGCACCTTTTGAAAAATAATCGGTTCTTAAACCTTCTCACCAAGTCTTCTGATGGTGTTGACAATTTCATCCACTTGAAGGAAATAGGTTGCAACATTTTCTTCGTCTTTCATTTTCAAACACTCGAACTGTCTTCCATGAGTTTGGAGCTTTTCCTTCTTCACCTTGTCATCACCTTCATAGATGTTTTGAAGTTTGTCCCAAATATATTTTGTCGATTCACAATGCATCACGTTGAAAAATTTTGATTCCAATATCCCACACAAGATAAGATTCATGGCTTTGCATTATGCTCACTAGCCTTCTTCCTTGAATTATCTGTTGGTGGAGTTTTTGGGGTTGTATACCCAGTCGTGACTAATTGCCAAATATCAAAACCAAGAGCCATTAGATAAGTTTGCACCCTTATACTCCATAATGCATAGTTTGTTATGTTAAACAATGGAGCCTTGTTCGTGGAGCAACCTTCTTAACTAGCCATGTGTGCTCCCGAGATCTACCTTCTAGCAATTAGACTGTTTCTAAAGGAACTCGCTCTGAAACCAATTGTTGAAATTATGCTTATATTGAGAGGGGGGGGGTCAATCAATATAAGATATGTTTTACTTTAATTGAGCATTTATCAATCATTCATTAACTTTAAACAATAAATGCATGTAAACTCAAATCACGGTACACAGAGCTTAACTTGGAAACCCTTGCGGAAGAAAACCACAAAACGTTATCTTTACAAATGTCTGTAGGCACCAACCTATTGTTACAAAGCTTGTAGGCACAACCTACTAGAGACACCAATCTCCTTAGTTGTGCACCAACTCAACAAGATATTGTGTAGGCACCAACCTATTGGATACACCAATCTCCTCAACTGAGCACCAACTCAATAAGATCTATATAGGCACCAACCTAATATCTTCATTCATTGAGTAATTTTGACTTCACCTGCATGCTTCATACTTCACGTATTTCATGGCATCATCATACCCTTTGTTTCCATGCTCCAACATCTTTCTTTGCTTCATTCCCTGGACATAGATTCAAACTCTAGTTAGATTTAACCTTCATGGCCTAGCAAACTTCATAGCACCATTCCCATAATATAATCTCAGACTGCAAAATCACTGTTGATGTTTTGGTAGCTACAAGGAGGTATTAGCCTCCACGTGTAACCTATGACTTTGAATAGAATATTCTGGAAGCAAGTGAACCATTAAACAGATGTGTGGAAACCCTAGAAGACAAGTCGACCTAGCAGAATAATAATAGAATATTATCTTCTATAAATACAAGTTGGCTCCATAGGAAAAAGATAAACGGAAAAAATAATTACCAGAAAGTCAGGTCGGCCCAGCCAGAAAAGTCACTGGATAGATTTATATAAATAGAGGATGTTTTAGCTCATTTGGACAACCAGAAAGTGTGCAAGTCTTGTGGAGAGCTGCAGTTGTAGCTGCAAGGAAGAATACGGGTGTATGGTCGTCTCTTGGGTCTTGGTCTCTCTCTATAGTTATTTTGGTGATTCTCTTGGTGATTCTCTAGCGCTATCTTGGTGATTGTCTTGGTGATTTTCTAGCGCTATCTTGGTGATTCTCTAGCGCTATCTTGGTGATTCTCTTGGTGGTTCTTGGTGAAATTGTTGGTGATATTCTTGGTGATATTCTTGCTAAGTCTGGCGCAATTATGAGAGAGTAGTGCAACTGTAGATGTTGCAGTTGTGTATGGTACTTTTTTTGTGGATATGGAGACTCTCTCTCTTGTGTGCTACCCTTGGAGAAGGAGCGCTCTACTTATCTTGAGTTGTTGTTGCAGTTATCATCTAGGGTTTATCTATTGGTTTTGGAGTAGACTTGTTGGAATTATTCTAAGTAAAGGTTAGGATGCTTAGGGGTGGCCTTTTGCCTATGGTTGGGTGACAATGATGTGACATTTTCTATGGTTAAACAAGCATACCAAAATTTCAACATGGTATCAGAGATGGTTTCCTTCATAACAATCTAACCATTGGAACGAAGATCCTCAGTTTCTCCTAAGTAGGGCACATCTCTTCCCTGAATCAGATATGCAAAATTTATAAAGTTGAGGAAATTAGGGTTTCCTCATTAAACCCTAGGTTTGTAGTACCAGTTCCTTCGTGCCAGTTGCAGCACCAGTTGTAGTACCAATTGCAGTGAAAGTTTATGTGAAGTATTGGGACTAATTTTAGGTTGTCCTGGTGCACCTTACCCTAGCGCGTCTCTAGTTATCTCTAGACTGCAAGTTGAGGCACCTTGAAATTTTTGGGTTCGTCATTGCTTACTGCTGCTACCAGATGGTGTCACTACCTATCGATGTTGTCGAAGGTATGTACTTATATATATTTAAATTGTATCACTATTTTGAGTATGATTGCAGGAGAAGGGATCTCTTACAATCGTAGATCTAGAGGGATCTCAGATCGAGCACTTTCAGAGGAACAACGCACTCTAGGTTTGATTGTTTTCATATGCCTCTAGATGTTATGACATTATGAACATCTAGGTTGCATTTTTTATCTATTGAAGTTAACATTATCATAATAATCTATGTTCAAAGTTGAAGTTATAAACTAACTTTAGTCAAATTATTAGATTGATTAAGGTTGAGATTTTAGAGTTTATTTGCATTAAATTCTCTAACTCATATTTATGTTAAGAAAGTATATTGTCTTAAGTACAGAGGACAGGTTGAAGAGAATACTTGTCATCTTGAGTGAAGGAGACTCGAAAGAAAATCAATAACACTCGTTCTTGAAGATAAGACTCCAAGTTCCATATTTGATTGATTAAATTAATAAGTTTCCAATTTGTACATATCAAGTTTGATAATTGCTATAGTACTAGTTGTGACAACAATCCTTGAAAGGTTCTATTATTTCTAGATACAATGAATACTTGGCAACATGTGAGTACTATTGATATAAATGCTTATTGTACTTGTTTGCAAAATGAACTAACATCTCCTCTAGGAGATACTTCTTGTTTTTCTTCCAGGCAGGTCATCTTGGTTATTTGATAAATTCCATGAAGGTTACCATGGAAGAATGATTGATCACAAGACTAGAAGAGTGTTGTTTCTATTATTGTTTTTTGTTTTTGGCTCTTGTTCCAGGCAGGTCACAAGCAATAGCTCCGAGAAGGAGCTATTGTGATTATTGTTCTCGTTCTTGTTTTATTATTATAAGAGTATTATTCTTGTCCATTGTTTTCCCCTTTGTTGTCCTTGTTCTGGGAAGGTCACAGGTGATAACTCTAAGGGAAGCTATAGTGACGGTTACAGGAAACAACATACTAGATGGTCTCTAGTTTGAGACATGAAGCAGACATGAAGACCTTTCGACATAATAGTGCATGATGCGATGCTCAGAGACAGGAAGTCTCTAGGAGAAGTACATCTCTAGGACATTATTGTACCAGATAGTCGAGATTAAGAGGGAGGCCTATATATCCCTTACTATGATTGATTCGTTATCATATGTTTTATTTATGATGTGACTCAATTTTCTTTTTAGCAATAGTCTCGTGTTTGGCATGTGATGTTATAAGTATGTAGCTTATAATGTTGCACAACATCTCGTGATGGAGCCTCTCTAACATGCTTGAAGTAGCATGCTCCTTATAGTATGTTCTGGTAGAGATGGAAGCCATATAGATAGTTGCCACATGTATTAGTATGTGGATGAGTGCTGAGCAGAAGTGTGGTCAAAGATAATAAAACCTTATGTGTAGTTGCATGACTATGAGTACTATGTCATCATACTTAATAAATTGTTATTTCTTTATGCCTCAACTAATTTCATGATTATGGAATGTTGTTGACTATTGGACTGAATTTGACTTGTAAGTAAGACCTACAAGAAGAGGATGACGAGACTTGTTCTGGAAGACAAGTGATGAAGTCAACAAATTGAAGATCCAGTTGATATTCAGTGCTTGAGAGGGAGTCAGACGTTCTGTTCCAGAGGGAGATGGGTACTACAATAAGGAGCAAAAGGCTCCACCGGATGTATGAAGCAGTCATGTGTGGCTCTCAGTATGACTGAAGATGAGTATTTGGTAGGATGTGCAATAGCAGTGTGGCTTCGAGACAGATCAAAGCATATCAAGATCAAATACTACTATATCAGGGATATGGTATAAATGGGAGTAGTGAGGCTCTAGTTAGCAACTACCGAGGATCAGGTTGGGGTCGTGTTCACTAAGTTGTTGTCGAGGATGAAGTTCGAGTACTTCAGAGAAAAGCTTGGTGTGGTCTCTCTCCAGAGGGAGTGACAAGTGGAACTCATCCAGCATGAAAAATGGTTGGCACTGAGTATGGAAAAATCTCATCCAACATGAAAAAGGGTTGGCACTGAGTCTAGTGGATCTCATCTAACATGAAAAAGGGTTGGCACTGAGAAAAAATGAAAAATCTCATCCAGCATGAAAAAGGGTTGGCACTGAGTCTGGTGGATCTCATCCAGCATGAAAAAGGGATGGCACTGAGACAGGGGTGCACATGATCAGGTATTGATGCATTGCGGGTAGTGGATGTCTTGGGGACATGTTGTAGCTATTGAGAGCTACCCATAGACCTTGGATGCATGGGGTGAAGTCAAGTTTCACTATGGATATCCTATGTGGATATGGTGTTGCTACATGTAGACTAGTCTGCAAGACTATGTGAGTCTTGCCCATGCCATGTGAGATGGATGGATGTGTTTGAGACCACTACATGAAGAACATCTTAGTTAATACCTCCCTAGCTAAGAGGGAGTGTTGATGTTTTGGTAGGTGCGGGAGGTATTAACCTCCACGTGTAACCAATGACTTAGAATAGAATATTCCGGAAGCAAGTGAACCATTAAACAAATGTGTGGAAACCCTATAAGACAAGTTGTCCTGGCAGAATAATAATAGAATATTATCTTTCAAAAATACAAGTCGGCTCCACAGGAAAAATATAAACAGAAAATATAATTACCAGAAAGTCAGTTCGACCTAGCTAGAAAAGTCATTGGACAGATTAATATAAATAGAGGACGTTTTAGCTCATTTGGACAGCCAGAAAGTGTGCAAGTCTCGTGGAGTGTTGGAGTTGCAACTGTAAGGAGGAAAAAGGGCATATGGTCATCTCTTGGCTCTTGGTATCTCTCTAGCGTTATTCTGGTGATTTTCTAGCGCTATCTTGGTGATTTTCTTGGTGATTCTCTAGCGCTATCTTGGTGATTTTCTTGGTGATTCTCTTGGTGGTTCTTGGTGAAACTGTTGGTGATATTCTTGGTGATATTCTTGATGATACTCTTGGTGATATTCTTGCTAAGTATGGCGCAATTATGAGAGAGTAGTGCAGTTGTAGTTGTTGTAGTTGTGTATGGTAATTTTTTTGTGGATATGGAGACTCTCTCTTTTGTGCGATACCCTTGGAGAAGGAGTGCTCTACTTGTCTTGAGTTGTTGTTGCAGTTAGCATCTAGGGTTTATCTGTTGGTTTTGGAGTAGGCTTGCTGGAATTATTCTAAGTAAAGATTAGGATGCTCAAGGGTGGCCTTATGCCTATGGTTGGGTGACAATGATGTGACATTTTCTATGGTTAAATGAGCATACCAAAATTTCAACATGGTATCAGAGTTGGTTTCCTTCATAACAGTCTAACCACTGGAACAAAGATCCTCAATTTCTCCTAAGTAGGGTGCATCTCTTCCCTGGATCAGATCTGCAAAATTTATGAAGTTGAGAAAATTAGGGTTTCCTCATAAAACCCTAGGTTTGTAGTACCAGTTCCTTCGTGCAAGTTGTAGTGCCAGTTGCAGCACTAATTGTAGTACCAATTGCAATGAAATTTTATGTGAAGTATTGGGACTAATTTTAGATTGTCCTAGTGAGCCTTACCCTAGCGCATCTCCAGTTATCTCTAGACTGCAAGTTGAAGCACCTTGAAATTTTTGGGTTCGTCATTGCTTACCGCTACTATCGGATGGTGTCACTACCTGTCGATGCTACCGAAGGTATGTACTTATATATATATTTAAACTGTAACACTATTTTGAGTATGATTTCCGGAGAAGGGATCTCTTAGAATCATAGATCCAGAGGGATCTCAGATCGAGCACATTCAGAGGAACAACACACTCTAGGTTTGATTGTTTTCATATGCCTCTAGTTTTATGGCATTACGAACATCTAGGTTGCATTTTTGATCTATTGAAGTTAACATTATCGTAATAATCTTTGGTCAAATTTGAAGTTATAAACTAACTTTAGTCAAATTACTAGATTGATTAAGGTTGATATTTTAGAGTTTATTTGCATTAAATTCTCTAACTCGGATTTATGTTAAGAAAGTATATTGTCTTAAGTATAGAGGACAGGTTGAAGAGAATACTTGTCATCTTGAGTGAAGGAGACTCGGAAGAAAATCAACAACACTCGTTCTTGAAGATAAGACTCCAGGTTCCATATTTGATTGATTAAATTAATAAGTTTCCAATTTGTACATATCAAGTTTGATAATTGCTATAGTACTAGTTGTGACAACAATCCTTGAAAGGTTCTATTACTACTAGATACAATGAATACTTGGCAACATGTGAGTACTATTGATATAAATGCTTATTGTACTTGTTTGCAAAATGAACTAACATCTCCTCTAGGAGATACTTCTTGTTTTTCTTCCAGGCATGTCATCTTGGTTATTTGATAAATTCCATGAAGGTTACCATGGAAGAATGATTGATCACAACACTAGAAGAGTGTTGTTTCTATTATTGTATTTTTTTATTTTGGCTCTTGTTCGAGGCAGGTCACAAGCAATAGCTCTAAGAAGGAGCTATTGTGATTATTGTTCTC
>JASDQU010103768.1:95289-115141 GCA_032191745.1 Picea mariana | reverse complement strand
CATAATAAAGGTGGTTATAACCACCCAGTTGGAGAAGTCGGCCCTGCCAGTGAAGAGACACTTCACACGTGCCAGTCTTGTATAAATAAGGAGGCTAGTGCCTCACTTAGACACACAACTCACTTGCTCATTTGTGAGACAAGTTTCGGATCTGCAGTTAGAGAAGAAGGAGAGAGAGTGGCGCATATCTGGGAGAGGATCTTCTGCATTAGTTTAAGAGATCTCTTGGCATTGTATTGGCTATCTATAATAAAGAAGTTTTGCTGGGTTTTCTTCCCCTAGAGGGTTTCCCAGGATAAATGCTGTGTCTCTTGTGATTGTGTATTTCTTAGTGATCTTGTATTATGCTATTGTTATATAATGAAATGCAAATAACTATAATAATGGCTTAAACATTAACATAAGTCAACACCAGAAAATTCATTGTCTTCAAATAGGCTTCTAAGTTATCAACATAGCCTTTTAATGTGAAAAATCTACCAACAAAATACATGCTTCTGCATCCTTACAACTCTGTTGAGTGTGCCATGAAGACATGAAGAACAAAACCTAAAACTAGGATCTACGTAGGCTCAAAAGTTTGCCACTAGAGAGCTATTTTCACGCCCTAAGCTTTGATACCATGTTAGAAATAGGGAGAAGAACAAAAAACAAATTTTTCAAAAATTTCTGCTAATTAGATCAATAAGAATTCAATAGATCTAAATAAAGAAAGATTTTGATCAGAGAAATACTGTAGATCTGAAGATAATAATTAGATCTAGAACAATAAAATATTTTTGAGCATACCAACTAGTAGATCTGAACTAAAACAATTACTTCTGAGTATAGCTAGTAGATCTGAATCAAATAATTATTTTTGAGTATGGCTAGTAGATCCGAATCAATTAATTATTTCTGAGTATGCAGGCTAGTAGATCTGAAAACAACATTCATAGATCTAAACAATAGATAAAGCAAATTAGTAGATCTGAGCTTAAGACAAATAATTCACACTGAAGTAAATGCAACTGAAACTTACCTCTTTAGCAATGAAGGAAGAGCTTGGCACACAAGTGAAATGTTAAACCTCTGAATTTTGCTCAGATCTAGTTTTGGGCTCATGGATCAACCACTAAGGGTTAGATCTCTGTCAAAGAGAATATGAGACTGTTTTGCCACAATAGAAAACCCCAGGGAAAAGGTGCCAAAAACCCCAAATAGTTTGCTTAAACAAGAAACCCTTAAAATCCAAGAATGGATCTGAAATGTAAGAGGGAAGTTCACACAGTCAACAAGTCCCTTTCTCAATAAAGGGACAACAAGCCACAATAACCTCTTACTTGGCAGCTAGTAGAGGTAAGGCAACTGAGGAGGGAGCCCAGAAAAATGACCACGACTCCCCCTAGATCCAGATTTGCACACAAGAGAGGGACGACAGTCTAGAAGAGTGTACAGATGAGAAAACGACAACCTACATGAAGGGGACGACAACTTAGAAGAAGAGGACGACAGTCTAAGAGAAGAGCTGATCTGTAAGTGAGAAAAGTCTTTGCAGTAACGAAGACTCCAGCAAGTCACCCTCCAAGAAAACACTCCAAGGAATCACTTTCCAACATAAGAAACACAGGACCGAACTTGAACAACAAAGGAGGCCGTAAAACTGAGGAAGATAGTCCAGAAAGGAAGGCCGCAAAGCTGAGAGAGAGACCCACTGAGGTAGCCACAACCTTTTAGAGAAGTGAGAGTGAGTGTAAGTGTAATGGAGGGAAGGGTTTTATTTATAGTTTTAGGCTAGGGCTTAGGTTAATAAAATAATAATTAATATAATGACATATTATTTAATATAAATATTAAATTAATATGTCATATGTCATATTAATTAATATTTCTAATTTAATCATCACTAAGCCCTAAAACAAAATACAAACCCCACTCATACCTAAACTCAAAAACCAAAGGGTGAAGATCAAACAAAGGGTTATGAAGGGCAAAGGGGTTTTCTTAGTGGCAAAACATGTTCATATGATTCTTAAGGTGACCAATAAACTTTATCATCACTGCATAAGGGGTACATCACACAATGTGGTCAGGCCCATCTTCATAGCCTCTCCTAGGTCCTATGGACCATCCTGGGAGAGAGGAAGAGGATCCCACATCAACACATCTTGGTATTACACCAAGATCTACTTGATCAAAGACCAGGTTGCCCCAAAACATATCTGGGGTCTTATCCACCAAGGTACAAGACCAAGGATCAACCCATGCTTTAGGCATGGGGTCCCTTAAACACATCCAGAGGCCCTAGACACTTCTAGGGACTTATATCAGCCACCGGGAACACATCCAAGGATCAATCCAAGCTTAGGGCAAGGATTCCCTGGAACACATCCAGGGGCCCTAGAATACATCTTAGGGTCTTTACTACTTGGTCCCAGACCAAGAACCCCAGTCATCTACTGGGGGCCCTCACAAGGGTCTTTTGCCATGGCTTTAACTGCTTGGTCCCAGACCAAGAACTCCATGAGTGTACTGGGGCCCTAGTCCACAACTAAGGTCTTTTGCCATCCTCCAGGAGAATGGCTCTTGCAGCTGCATTAAATTCAACATTTTTGGTAGCACCATGATAGGTGGTATTATACCACCATTTTTCAAGGGGTAGCCATTGAACCCATTGGGCCCATGCAAGTTTTTAGGCCTTTATTGACTACCTTTGTTTGACCATTTGTTTGGGGGTAATAAGTTGTGCTCATTTTCAATTGGGTGCCCTATAGTTTAAACAACTCTTGTTAGAATTTGTTGGTGAAGGTAGGATTGTGATCTTTTACAATTGAGATAGGCATGCCATGTAATTTAAAAATACGATCCATGAACACTTGGGAAACTATGGACAATTTAAATGGGTGTTGTAAGGTGGTCAACAATCACCATGATCAGAAATTTATTGCTCACTCTAGGAAGTCTAATGATAAAATCCAAGGTAACATCGGCCCTGATTGTTGCAGGGATCGTATAAGTTGCAATGCCTCAAGGGTCTTCATTGTGTCACCCTTGTTCGTTTTGACACATGTCACTCTTAGCAGTGAATGTATGCATGTCCTTCATGCCATCCCAAAAGAATGAATGCTTAACGAGTTCATATGCTTTTTGAAAGTAGAGTGACTTGCTATGGGAGAGTAATGCATTTATGCTTACACCTGTGATTTTAAAGTAGAATTCTACACCAAAAAGATATTCCCTTTATACCTTAAGGTGTTGTATTTCCAAGTATACTGTGTAGGGGGGTGATGTTGGAGGAGTTGAATGACCTTGGCATTAGCCAACCATGCTTAGCTTACGTCTACAGTCCTATTTGACATCGGTAAGGATAAGGAAAATAAGGACCGTTTCTGCTCATATTTTTGAGACAAGTATCAACCACCACATTCTCCTTGCACTTCTTCTAGATGGTCTCATGATCATAGCCTAACCTCTTGGTGATGCACTTTTGCTGCTTTGGCAAAGACAAACATTGTTCCCAAAAGTACTTTAAGCTACAATGGTTTGTCTTGATCCGAAAACGCTACCCAAACATGTAAGGGTGTCACGTATCTATTATGTGAAGGATGGCATTCATTTGTTTTTCATATGTGGACTTACTCAAGTTTCTATCACACAATTGTTTACTAGAGAACACCAATTGGTGCCCCTCTTGCATCAACACTACTCCAATATCTTTTCATGAGGCATTGCACTCCAAGATGAAAGTCTTAGTGAAGTTCAACATGGCTAGGATTGGAGTTGTACACATAGCTTCCCATAAGGCATGAAAGGCATGCTCAACTGCATCATTCCATATGAAGGCATTCTTTATGAGCAAGGATGTTAATGAGGTTGCAATTCTACCATAGTTATGCACATTCTTGTAGTAGCCATTGTGGCCAAGAAATCCACGCAAATTTTTGAGTATCTTTGGGCGAGGCCAATGTGTCATTACCTCAATTTTCTTAGGATTAACTTGCACCCCTTCTTGTCTTATAGTGTGACCCAAATATTCCACTTTAGGAGAACCAAAAGTGCATTTGGAATGTTTGATTGCAAGTGGTTATTCTAGAGTAATCGTAAGGCTTGATCCATGTGTCACATGTGTCTCCCAAATTTTGTTGTAGATCAAAATATCATCAAAAGAAGACAAGCACAAAGCTGCATAAAAACGGCCTAAAGAGCTTGTTCACTAGTCTCTAAAAAGTGATGGGAGCATTGCAAAGACCTAAAGGTTCACTAGAAACTCATAATGCCCTTCATGGGTGTCGAATGTAGTCTTAGGAATATCTACTTTCTTCATTTTAATTTGGTGGTAACCATAATTGAGGTCAAGTTTAGTGAACAATTGTGCATTGTGAAGCTTATCCAAAACGGTCGTCAATGATAGGAATTGGAAATTTTTCTTTGATCGTTAGTTTATGAAGAGCATGGAAGTCCAGACACATATGCCAGTTGTCATCTTTCTTAAAAACCATGACAATCGAGGAGTAGGGGTTAGTAATGGGACGTATCACTCTTGCCTCTAAAAATTCTTAAATTGTCTTTTTGGTTTCATTTTTTGTGCAAAAGGATGTCTACGAGGGAGCACATTGGGCGATGGACTTCTTGGAATCAATAGGTTGTCATGATTATGCTCGACACTAGAGGGGGTAAGTCGTGGGGTGTTTCAAAGACTTGGTGATGTTTGTCTAAAATGAACTTCAAATCAAGATGAATTTTTCGTGGGGAGTAATCCATAACTTGGATGGCATCGAATTGGGCAATAATGCTTGAGTGACCTTATTTAGGATCTTTTCCATATGGTGATTGCTGATGATTTTGGATGAACCTGCTTGCAGACATTTGAGAGTGTGTTGATGTTCCTCCTTATCGAAGCTCCCACATAACTTCTTGAAATCCATGGTAACAAGGCCCAATGTTTGCAACCATTATGCTCCCATAACTATATCACAACCTCACATTTCAATGGCAAACATGCTTGATTTCAGGTAATAGTTCCCCATTTGGAGTTTTACATTCTTACACTTGCCACCACATTTCATAGTACTTCCATTGGTTATCATGATTTGAAAATTGTGCACCACATGGACATAACATATTTCTTTTTATTCCAAATGGATGAAATTGTGGGTACTATCGCTGTTGATTAAGACAATCAGCTTCTTGTGTTGATATATCCCACCAACTTCAAGGTTTGGGTAGTGATAATTCTTGACAAAGCATGTAGGGAAAATTTGGGTTCCTCACAAGGAGGCTCTTGAGTGGGTACTTCATTAGGAGGGGGCATAATCTTCACTATATCTAGCTTGGCAGTGTCATTTGAAATTGCCTTGTAGGAGAATGTGGAGGAGGCACAAAGGGAGGATGTGGCCGTTGAACAAAATTGGGATGTTGGTTTGAGTAGTGACTACCGCTTGTGCCTTTTTAGCTTGTTGAGAAGCCTCCAACCAAGTAGCTAGGTGATACATCTTGATTTGTGCTTTGATCGCTTCCTTTAGACCATTGATAAAACAATCCTTGAAAAACACATTAGGCATACGTTTTGTCTGTATATTTTTGAGGAACTAGAAGGCTGCCCAATAGGTCTGTTTTTGACATCTTGTTGGGCTCTAAGTTTACTCAATCAAATCTGCCCTTTCTGCTGTTTTAGGACAGCAAACAGGGCTGAAATTTTCTGCCAAGAAATCTGCCTTCAAACTGATGGTTATATGCTCTTTTAAGGTGCCCTTGCAAGTGTTTTAGTCACTAAATGTTAGCACATGCAAACCTTAAAACATATAGCACTCCTCTAGGATCTTTACAAGCTCCTACTGCTGATTTAAACACTAAGCATACATGATAAATGAACACAAGTATTTTTGGTGGATAAAATATATGCGGTGTTTCAAGCATGGAAAACAACCAGTAAGCAAATACAATGGAACCTGTACAAATAACAAGTTCCTCTCAAGCTTTGCTAGAAGGTTCCAAGAAAGATGAGCTCAAACAAGTGTGCTCCCTTCCTTTGTTGCGTCTTCCACTGAACTGATGTGCCCTTGATCTTCTCTTGGCTGTTTGAGAAACCCTTGCATGCAAATCTTTGTTTGTATGTTGTCCCAAACCTCCACCAATCAGATCTGCAAAAGCTCAACAACTGCTAGTACCTGCTAAGATCGCGCCCTCCTCCAAGAGTGCGCCCTCCACCAAGCAAGAACCCTCACCACAAAATAAATAGGCTCTAAGCCTCCTTGCGTCCTCCATGAAAGATGGCGCCCAAGCTCTTCTCTCCCAATGCTTCCATTCTCATCCTCTTGCTCCTCTCCAAACTCTCCAAGTGAACAAATGAAGGAATGAACCTCCTTTTGCCCTATGCGCCCCTCTTAAGGAATCATAAGGAAACCTAAAAGATCAATGGCTAGGATCACTCCAAGCCATATCTAATCCATGGTTGAAATCTTTCAAAAATAATCTCAACTCAAAACCCACTTTGGGTTAAGTTTCCATAGTTCACTTTATGTCTCCCAATTCACCCACAAAGTGAATTAATAGTCACTTTTCACTCAAGTGACAAATTTCACCCTTTTGACTTAGGAAAATGTCAAAGTGAAATTAGACATAAAGTATAAGGCACAATGGGTCAACAATTTCTCTCTTGTGGTTAGAGACCCACAACCACAAGGGGACCACTTCCCAAGGTACACCAAAACTCAACACTCCCTCTTACCGAGGAAAGTGTTTCTCACCAAGCCCATCTTGTCTTTGAAGTAGACATGCTTGCCCCTTGGCAATGCCTTGGTGAGAATATCTACCACCTGCTGATCAATCGGAATATACTGGAGCTTCATTGCCCCACGCTGAACCCAATCTTTGATGAAGTGGTATTTGATCTCAATATGCTTCGACCTATCACGAAACACTAGATTCTTAGAGAGTTTGATACAACTCTGATTATTGCAGTGAATGACTGTTAGAGACAACTCCTGACCAAATAAACCAACCAACAACTTACGAAGCTAAATGGCCTCGCAACTGGCCTGACTAGTTGCCATGTACTCTGCCTCGGTCGAACTCAAAGCAATTGACTTTTGCTTTCGGCTAAACTAATAAATAACTCTCGATCCCAAGCCAAAGCAACACCCAGAGGTGCTCTTCTTGTTAGTAGCACATCCTACCCAATCTAAATTTGTGTAGCCAACCAAACTGACTCCATCCCCTCTGACGTAGTCTAAACCAAAATCCACTGAACCTGCTATGTACCTCAAAACATATTTTGCCCCAATCCAGTGAACACTTCTAGGCTCCACCATAAACTGGCTGAGAGTGTTCGCGGCAAAACAAATATCTGGTCTGGTGTTGATTAGATACATCAAATAACGTATCAATTGCTTGTATCTCGTAGCATCCACCAACTAAAAATCTGAAGTGCTAAGCTTTTTCCGGTTGGTGACCATAGGTGTAGACTTGGGCCTGGAGTCCTCCATCTAAAACCTGCTCAAGATGTCTGCAACATACTTCCCCTGCCCCAAAAAGATATGGTCCTCCTCTTGCCAAACCTCCATGCCCAAGAAATAGTGCATCAAATTGATGTCTGCCATCACAAACTCTGATGCAAGTCCCAGCTTGCAATCAACTATGAGAAGCTCCGCTCCTGTGATGAACAAATCATCAACATACAGTATGAGAATGAGTGTATCCTCACCTTGAATGATGTAGTAGAGGTTAAGATCCGCCTCACTCATCTCAAAGCCCATCTGAAGCAAATAAGCATCAATACGTGAATACCAAGCTCTTGGAGCTTGCTTCAGAGCATACAGTGCCTTTCTCAGAAGGCACACATGAGAATCTCTCTCCATCACTTCAAACCCATGTGGCTGCTCAATGTACACCTCCTCCTCAATAAAATCATTGAGAAATGCGGTCTTTACATCCATCTCATGTATCCTCCAACCCATCTTTGCTGCTATGGCAATAATACTCCGAATGGACGTGTATCTCGCAACTGGTGCGAATGTCTTATCATAGTCAACTCCCTCTACTTGAGAGAATCCTTGTGCCACAAATCGGGCCTTGTGTTTCTCTATGTTGACATTTGTAGCATACTTGGTCTTATACAACCATTTGGAAGTCACAACTGACTTCCTCACTGGCCTCGACACCACCTCCCATACATCATTGTGCATAATGGAGTCATACTCCTCCAGCATGGCATCTTGCTAAACCTGCTGGTCAATTGCCTACGCAAATCTTTCGGGCTTTAAATCTGTGATGTTCGTCACCATCGCCAAGTAGAACCCAAGCCTATCTGGTGATCTACTCTCTCTGAACAACCCTTTGGGCTTTCCAACATTCTCTTTGGCTTCCTACAAGGTCTCCTGAAACCATCTCGGTTTTCTCTTCTCTGGAGTAACCAAAGGAGAAGTAAGATCACCGTGCCCACGAGTCTCTGTCTCAGATCTCATGCCAACACTATGAGATCCTGAAGTCTCTGCACCCTCTGCCTGAACCCTTTGCAACTGTGAACTTGAAGCTGTGCAAGGTGACCTTGTCACCCCTGAAATTGGTGTACTCGACACATGAGGCTGTTCTCCCTTTGAAACATCAATCTGTGTCTGCATCCTCTTCACTATAGACTCTCGACTCGAGAAACCTCCTGAAAGCTCTGCCCTCCTCAAATCTAACATCTCTGCTCACCACCACTTTCTGCTTGATGGAATGTAGATTCGGTAGGCCTTTGAGACCTCTGAGTAACCAACTAGAATCCCCTGCTGGCCTGTGGGGTCTAGATTTGTCCTCCTCTCCGAGGGGACATGAGAGTAAGTCAAGCAACCAAAAATCTTGATGTGCTCAACATCGGGCCTCCTACCAGTGAAGACCTCCTCAAGAGTCTTCTTCCCCAAAATCTTGTGGGGACTCCTGTTCTGCAGATAAACTACAACAACTTTCACCTTAGCCCATAAGTATAAAGGCAAAGTCTGATCATGCAACATAGATCTTGCTGCGCTTGTAATTGCGTTGTTCTTCCTCTTGGCAACCTCGTTTTGTTGGGGGTTGTAAGGCATGATCATCTGTCTTTTGATCCTTTCCTGGGAACATAACTCTACAAACTCTGTGGTGGCATACTCACCTCCGTTGTCTGACCACAAGACCTTGATCTTCTTTCCTGTCTGGTTCTCCACAAGAGCTTTGAACTCTTGGAACCTCTGGAAGACCTTACTCTTGGCCTTCAGGAAATAGATCTAGGTCATCATGGAGTGGTCATCTATGAATGTGAGATAGTACTCACAACCACTCAAGGGGATGCCCGAGACATGGGCCACACACATTTGTGTGTTCTAAATGTAGAACCCCAACTGACTTGCTGTCACTGGGGAAAAACAACCTTGTTAAACTTACCAAGCGCACACCCTCTACACACATCCTGATGCTCTAAGCTGAACTGTGGCACTCTTGTCACAACCTCTCTCAGCCCTCCAAGAGCCCCATGATGAAGGTGAGCCATCCTCTGATGCCGCAACTCACATAACTGACTGTTGTCGCTACTCACTGCCAAACATGCAGGGGCTGAAAAAACAATCTGTATAGTTTACCATCCCTCACTTAAATCACCTGCCCTGAGGTGAGACGAGACCCCTTAGGGTGTACGAGGACCTTTGTCCCTCTGAAGGACACCTCAAGACCCCTGTCCTGGAGGGTGGAAACTAATATCAGATTCTTCTTCAACCCAGTGACATACAACACATCCCTGAATGAAATGGGTGGCATACTCTCCCTTTGAAAAGTAACTGTGCCACGCCCAACAACTTTGACTATAGTGTCATCACCAAGCACAATCTCCATCATGACCTAAGGATCTCTTAGATCAGTGAAGTGCTCTCTCACACCTGTCATGTGGCTCGAAGCTCCACTGTCTATGTATCGGATGCTGGGTGTCCTCTCAACTGAAGTGAAACAAATAAGGAAGGCATACCCCCTCTCAAACTGTGCCTGAAACTCCTCCTCATCTGCTGTAGCTGCTGTACCACCCGACTTCTTCTTCCTGTTGGGACATTGTCCACCATAGTGCCCCATCTTCTTACAAGCAAAGCACTTCACTTTGCTCATATCTCTTTTGCCCACTGCCACTCTCTCCCTGTGGCTTGGCCCCCATCTTGGGACCCTGTCGAGCACCCTTGCCGACCTTCTTCTTGCCCTTTGACCAAAGAGAAAGATCCTCATCACCCTCAGATTTCTGTTGCTGTCCTGAAGACCCTGCACTGCATCTCAACTCCTCTTGTACGAAATCATCCCAAAGTCTCTCCCAAGTAGGCATGACCTCTCGAGCAACAATGCCTCGTACAAATGAACCCCAAGGTTTGGAAAAACTGTTTAAAGCAATCCTTACCATATAGTCCGGATCCACAATCTCTCCGGCCGCTGCTAACTCATCTTTGATCTGAGTGAATCTGCCAAGGTATGAAGTGATCGACTCTAGCTTGAGCATCTGAATGCCCCTGAGCTTCTCCTGCAGAACCATCTTCCGGTTCTGGTTGGGACTCTGGTAAAGCTTGCACAAGGATGCCCACATCTCAAATGCATAGTCTTTACCAGTCAAGTGGGGTATGATGTGATCCCTCACTGCATCACAAATAGTCCTTTTTGCCTTGCATCACAAATATGCATCCAACAATGGTGATGGAGAAAGTGCAGGAGGAATCACCACAGGAGCTTGAACTATATCCCATAGCTCAAGATCCTCCAAGACGAAAATGATCCTGGTCTTCCAAGGGGATTAGTTGCTAGCTCCGGCTAGCCTATCCTCTGGCCACATCTGGGATACTGACATAGCTGTCCATTGAAACTCAAACTGATGCTAAATTGCAAAAGAAATCAGCCTCAACACTTGACACACACGCGTGAAATAAGGCTGTCCAAAACTGTCCAAAAATCTGCCAACTGTATGCTAGAAAATCTGCCAACTCTTAGCCACCAAGGCTCTGATACCATGTAGATTTTTGAGGAACTAGAAGGCTGCCCAACAGGTCTGTTTTTGACCTCTTGTTGGGCTCTAAGTTTACTCAATCAAATCTGTCCTTTCCGCTGTTTTAGGACAGCAAACAGGTCTGAAATTTTCTGCCAAGAAATCTGCCTTCAAACTGATGGTTATATGCTCTTTTAAGGTGCCCTTACAAGTGTTTTAATCACTGAATGTTAGCACATGCAAACGTTAAAACATATAGCACTCCTCTAGGATCTTTACAAGCTCCTACTGCTGATTTAAACACTAAGCATACATGATAAATGAACACAAGTATTTTTGGTCAACATGACCCTGGATAAAACCCCCTCGGGGAAAACCAGTTTAGAATGAAAGTATATATATGTGATGTTTCAAGCATGAAAAACAACAAGTAAACAAATACAATGGAACTTGTACAAATAGCAATCTCCTCTCAAGCTTTCCTAGAAGGTTCCAAGAAGGATGAGCTCAAACAAGTGTGCCCCTTTCCTTTGTTGCCTCTTCCACTGAACTGATGTGCCCTTGATCTTCTCTTGGTTGTTTGAGAAACCCTTGCATGCAAATCTCTGTTTGTATGCTTTCCCAAACCTCCACCAATCAGATCTGCAAAAGCTCGACAACTGCTAGTATTTGTTAAGCTTGCACCCTCCTCCAAGAGTGTGCTCTCCACCAAGAAAGAACCCTCACCACAAAATAAATAGGTCGTAAGCCTCCATGCACCCTCCTTGAAAGATGGCGCCCAAACTCTCCTCTCCTAATGCTTCCATTCTCATCCTCTTGCTCCTCTCCAAACTCTCCAAGTGAACAAATGAAGGAATGAGCCTCCTTTTGCCCTATGTGCCCCCCTCTTAAGGAATCATAAGGAAACCTAAAAAATCAATGGCTAGGATCACTCCAAGCCATATCTAATCCATGGTTGAAATCTCTCAAAAAAAATCTCAACTCAAAACCCACTTTGGGTTAAGTTTCCATAGTTCACTTCATGTCCCCCAATTCTTCACCCACAAAGTGAATTAATAGTCACTTTTCACTCAAGTGACAAATTTCACCCTTTTGACTTAGGAAAATGTCAAAGTGAAATTAGACATAAAAGTATAAGGCACAATGGGTCAAAAATTTCCCTCTTGTGGTTAGAGACCCACAACCACAAGGGGACCACTTCCCAAGGTACACCAAAACTCAACACTGTCTTGAATGCCAATCTCTTAAAGGAAGCAATAAAGTATTTCATTGTGCCCCCAAAAAATTAATATTAGGTTCAAATTGAGCATAGATAGCCTTCACAAAATGGCTCTAGGAAATGCACCCTTGATATCTCTTCTTATGCTATTGCCAGCACTACCGATGCTCCTTGTTGAGATACGAGACACCCACTCAGAGTTTTTCGTTGTTCATCATCAATATTCTTGAGGGAAAAGTAATGTTCCTTTTGGATCAAAGCCATCAAGCTTGTTTAGATCTACCCGAGGCAATTTTTGCATCATATGGGGTTGAATATCATGAAAGGATGGCTTGATGCGATGACCATTGCCCATGAAAAATTCTTGACTATCAGTTGGCCCTAGCCTATCATTTCAAATTTCAAATTCACTATTGATGGTGGTTTTGGAGGAGAACATTTTGTTGTTGAGGTTGATTTAGAAGTGGACATGTTGCCCCAACTTTGCTCATGTGAATTATTGAGGGCTTGTACCATGTTTTCCAAGTGGGTGATTCTGGTCTCCATTCTAGTGGCATTCATGAGACCAGTTGGTTCTACCAAAAGGGTTATCAATGAGCTACACCAATGTGATCAACATCACCCGAGGATTCTTTTGAGATGGATCATCCACAATGGTTCGAGCATGCTTGGGACCACATCCAAACGTTTTTTTACTGTTGAAAGATTATTATATTGATGAAATTTTCAAACACTGGATATTCCAAGATTTGTAGGAATTTCGTTACTTGGTCTGTAGAGGTTCGGTATGGTCTTAAGAGTAAAGGAATGTTAAGTGTTTTAGCTTTCTAATATACTGTAGGGTTTCCAAAAATATCCTCTCTTTTCTCTTCCCATATGGGGAATGATAGCTTCTCTTGTGCTCTCCTTAGCCATCTTGGACCAATATATATTATATTCTAGTGTTAATATTTACATAACTTGAGTCCACAACACTAAGAAGATCTTCTTTTTCTTTAATCAATAGTGTCGGGGGATATTCTTCCCTTCCAATGCTCTTCAGTGTAGGTAGAAAGAGTCAAATCCATTGAATGCCTTTTGGGAATAGCTTGCAAGGATAACACTTGGCTCTCGAGCATCCAATGAACAACAAGAACCAGTGGGTGAAGGCTTCCTATCTTGCCCAGCCTCTATGCTCACCTACGACCATCTATCTCACATCCAAGGTTTGCAAATTCCTCTTTTCATAGTGCCGATTTGGTCAATTTCTAGATCGGTTCATGGTTAGCAATGGAGAATAGAGCATGAGAAGTGTAGAGCATGAACGTGAGAATGATGGAATGAACGACAACGAGAGAGTTGAGGGAATGATGGTTGACTTTGTTAAATTTGGCAGCATCGACAATCATTCTCCAATTAGAGGCCATATGGGCCACCTTGAGGCTAGCCAGGGAGATTTAGAGAATCAACTAGTCTTGTGAGGTATTGACAAAAGCCAGGGGGAACGTACAACCTCTGTGAGTCAAACCAAAAGTCAGGACGAACGAGATACTATGTAAGTCTAATGTAAAAGTCAGGGGGAACGCACAACCTCTGTGAGCATAGACAGTCTAGTTCAAAAGTCATGGGGAACATACAACCTCTGTGAGCATAGACAGTCTAGTGCAAAAGTCGGGGTGAACGTACAACCTTTGTGAGCCTAGTCAAGCCTTGTGAGCCATGAGCAAAAGTCAAGGCATCTAGCAAAAATTAGGTTGAATATAAAATAACTATGAGCTAGAAACAACCGATATTCCTAATATTGCAAATGATATAAACGTATTGATCTAGTGCGTTGGCACGTGTAACATTATCCACCATGAAGAGAAATTCGAATTGCCTTGTAAAGAGTCAGAGTTGTAACTGAAGTTTCAAGTCTAGTTCTATTTTCGAACTAAAGTGTATTGCTGAGTTGTAACTGAAGTCTCAAGTCTAGTTCTATTTTCGAACTAAAGTGTAATGCTGAGTTGTAACCCAAGTCTCAAGTCTAGTTCTATTTTTGAACTAAAGTGCAATGCTGAGTTGTAACTGAAGTCTCAAATCTAGTTCTATTTTTGAACTAAAGTGTAATGCTGAGTTAAATCAAGCATGCTTTCACACCTCTATTTCGAGCCCTCTCCACTTTTCCTCCATTTCTTTATAAGCAGAGGTTGACCCCTCTCTTCAACACAGTTCGTATGCAGGTTAAGGGTGAAGCTAGAAGCACATATCAGTGAGATAGAGGCAGCAAGCAGTGCTGTAAAGGCAGCATACAGAGGCAGCAAGCAGTGCTGTAAAGGCAGCATACAGAGGCAGCAAACAGTGTTGTAGATCAGCTGAACAGAGGCACATATCAGTCCTCTAGTGGCAGCAATACAAGCGCTGAACAGAGGCGTATATCAGTCCACTAGTGACAGCAATACAAGCGCTAAACAGAGGCGTATATCAGTCCACTAGTGGCAGCAATTCAAGCGCTATACAGAGGCACATATCAGCACCATAAAGGCAGCTGCACCAGTGCTAAATAGAGGCACGTATCAGTCAATCAATGGCAGCAACAACAGCCCATATCAGAGCTGATATATCAGTTCATAAGAGGCAGTGTATCTCAGTCTTTGAAGGCAACTTGGATACATCTATATCAGCAAGGTCTCTTAGGTCTCTGTCAGGTCAGAGTCAACTTGGCAAGCTCTTTAAGAGCAGAGTTTTCATGGTGGACGTTTGTACGTGATCTTACATTATAATGCAATAAATGAATATTGTTTGCTAGGGTTTTTCTCCCTGTACAGGGTTTCCCCAAGGTATAGGTGTTGTTGATGTGCATGCTTATGTATTTACATGATTATTGCTATTCAGTTATGATTCTATATTGTTGAAATGTATTAAGATGGAATCAAAGTGTTGAAGAATTTAAAAGAAATAATCCGCATAAGAAATCAAGCTCAAAATTTAACAGACTTTCCTTCTGACATAAGACAATTTAGAACTCTTACAGTTCCCCATAATGATTGTACTTAGCGCATGCTCCAATAACTACATGAGCAGACTGAAGGCACATGATGGAAAAATAGACGAGATTACGCTGAAATTTGACAATACAGGATCACTTTCCTATAGGCCGCCTCCCTTTCCTCTTCCCCTATTGTGTAATCATAGCCCCTCTTGTGCTCTCTGTACACGTCTTGGACCATTATATATTATATTTCAGCCTTAATATTTACATTGTTTGTGTTCACTGTGGCAACTCTACCACAAGGTTTACAGCATCTACATGCCTAGCCATTCACTAGGAATCGACACCAGCCTATTTACATCATTAAGAGACAGGTCATTTATTTAAGCTCACATGGCTTGACTCTTGTCATTATAACCACATAATTACAATTTTACACATAATCTGATCCAATGCATTCCAGGGTTAAATCTGTGGTATTACTATATATATATATATATATATATATATAAAGAAAATATAGACATGCATGAAGATGTAAACTTTTTGAACATTTAGAAAAAATAACTACATCCAACACATCGGAACATTTTTATTTTTTTTTAAAAGTTCTTGAGTATTTTGGCATCCGAGTGTCAGACATGTCATGACATGGGCTGTCTGAGCATGGGACATGTGTTCCACGAGTGTCAGACACTTGGACAGTGAGTGTCCAAGTCTGATATGCTGGATACACGACACACAGTATGGGGAGAGTATAGGGAGAGTATATGGTGACTTAGCCTGGATGTATTAAGCTCTGAAGGGGTTCAATAAAAATCCATGTGCAAATCTCTCCCTGCTTCAAATATCAGGGGTTAAAATGGATTTATGCAAGTTTATCATTTTATTTATTTATATTTTCCTACAGCCTTTTCTCTTTTTATCTTTCACAGTAGATGTTGGATGTCAATTTTTTTTGTTTTAGTTTATTAGCGTTAAGTTGCTGTAGAGTGCAGGTAAGTTAAAAGTGTTCACAAGAAGGTTTTAATGTACTGTTTTTATGTATATATTTGGTGTTCTCCCTCACATGAGGTAAATCTGTGTACTAATATGAATCTTTGTACTTAAATTATTAGTAGAGGGAAGCCTGTGCATCTCATTTTATCCCTATTGTTTATTTTTCAGAATACAAAGGGACGCATTTCTTTTTACAATTTTAAAATTTTGTAACTAAAAACATGTGGTCATGTAAATAAAACTCCAGGTTATGGTAATCTTCTAAGTTCTAACTTATAGGGATTGGATGCTTGTTAACATTCTTCAGGAGCTGTCCTATTCACGTGGGTATCAGTATCAGAAATGTCTGCAAGTACCAATATGATGTTTGGAAGTACGTTGTGCAAAGGCAGTGTACCAGATCGTACAACTATCTCACTGCCAATTTCTTGTTCACAAATAAATGTGCTATCTAAAATAAATCGGAAGCCCAGGTCTCTTCCTGTGGGTGGATTGATTCGACTGTCATCTGCACTTGATAGTAAAGCTATATACGGGCAGTCTCTAAAGCTCACACCCTGTGTAGGGCTTGGCTTATGTCAGACACCTTTGAGAAGGATAGGCTTCAATGTTCAGGCCAAGGCATATGAAGCTAGTTCCTCAGATTTAGTTTCTGACAGCGATGTCGAAGAAGAAGTCCTTTCAGAAAATCCTTCTCCACAAGCAACTGCTCAAAGATTGAAGATTGGAATCTACTTTGTTGCTTGGTGGACCCTAAATGTTGTCTTCAACATTTACAACAAGAAAGTGCTGAATGCATTTCCTTACCCTTGGTTGACTTCAACACTTTCACTAGCTGTTGGATCATTAATGATGTGGGTGTCTTGGGCAACGCGTTTAGTGGATGCTCCGGATACTGATTTGGAATTTTGGAAGGCATTGGCACCGGTGAGAGAGATGCACTATTGAAAGCTGGTTTTTTATTGATTTACATGAGATTATCTTTAAGACTTTATGGTAACCTATTGTCGGCCTTAGTCGCAGCCTTTAAGCTTCAAACTTTATGATTTGTACAAGCATGATCGAAATATTTTGCCTTTTGAATTTCTTGGAGGGGGCTAATGCTGTTTTTGTTTCAGGTGGCAGTTGCACATACAATTGGGCATGTAGCAGCAACCGTTAGCATGTCCAAGGTAGCAGTTTCATTCACACATATCATCAAAAGTGCTGAGCCAGCCTTTAGTGTCTTGGTCTCCCGTTTCATTCTCGGAGAAAGTTTTCCAATGCCAGTCTATCTCTCACTATTACCCATTATTGGGGGTTGTGCATTGGCAGCAGCTACGGAATTGAATTTTAACATGACAGGTAGTGTGGCTCTTTGCAAAAGTGAGCTATAAAATTGAGCAAAAGTGGGAATTCGACACATTTGTAACTAAATACTTGGCATGATATGAGGTTCCCTACAACTATTAATCATGTGTCATTTCCAACATTTTCAGGTTTCATGGGTGCAATGATCTCAAATCTTGCCTTTGTATTCCGCAACATTTTCTCAAAAAAGGGCATGAAAGCAGGGAAGTCCGTGGGAGGCATGAACTACTATGCTTGCCTCTCTATGATGTCTCTGGCACTTCTGACCCCATTCGCCTTTGCAGTTGAAGGACCTCAGGCTTGGGCTGCTGGGTGGCAAGAAGCTTTGCGTGCAATTGGACCTCAATTTGTGTGGTGGGTGTCTTTTTGTGAGCAATGCTGTGTCGTCTGTCTTCCCTTTACTGGTTACCTTTAAACTGTGCTTTGTAAACTCATTTCCCTTTCTTCTCATAATAGGTGGGTTGCGGCGCAGAGTGTTTTTTATCACCTCTACAATCAGGTGTCATATATGTCACTGAATGAAATATCACCTTTAACATTCAGTATTGGTAACACTATGAAGAGGGTGTCAGTTATTGGATCCTCCATCATAATTTTCCGTACTGAAGTGAGGCCAGTAAATGGTTTGGGTGCTGCTATTGCTATTCTTGGCACCTTCTTGTATTCCCAGGTCCATACTATGCCCAAACTCTGATGGTCAACAACATGCCTTGGTATTTATTCCGATTAAGCTATTTTTAATATTTGCAAGATAATTCTGTACTGAAGTGAGATTGTCTTTCATGTGCAGGCGAAGCAATAAGATATGCAAACGGGATATTTATTTCTCAAGTGTGATGCCCTTGGATAGGACGTGACAATTTAGAGGTTTTCTCGAGTATGATAGCCTTGGGTAGGACAGGGCAATCTAGATGTTTTTGTTTTGTTTGAACTGTAGGATATTCCCTTGTTTTGAGTCTTAAGAGAAATTGGGGATTCTTTGTTAAGTTTCATTTACAGCCAGCTTTGTTGACTGTATAAGAGATTGCATGAAGGAGCTAATAAGTGGAAGCTGCGCAACCGAAGTAGTTTGCATTGATTGGATTCAGCAATTTTGAATTTCGTGAGATTAGGAGTGGGTTTTATCTCCGCTTCTTGGATTATGACTAATGTAAAATAGTTAGACTACAAATGCCAATATTTAGATTATGAATTAATAAAAGCTTCCTCTGGGAATATCATAAGCTTTATTTTGTGTGAGAAATGAAGTATATTTGGTGAGTTTAGTTATAAAATTGATTATCAATTGAAACATTAAGAATTTCATATACTTGACATCCTGAACTCGCCTTTCAATTTTACTTACCGCTTAATTGTCTACAAGACGTTTATCATGTGTAAGAATTTGTTTGCCTAAAAGAGGCTTCAATTTGGGTTGGATGCGATTGGCTTATCTGATTCCGGAGGTTTGATATCATACCCTGTGATTGATATAGACCACAGAAACGAGATCTCAAAAACCCAAAAATCCAATATGCTTTATCAAATTCTTGATTTAATAAGTTTTTCATTTTTGTTTCTAAGAGTCCTATATATAGACCAAGATTTTATGTAACTTGGTTCTTCCTTGATTTTTTTTTCTATTATTTCAATCCCTTCGGTTTGCAGATTATTATTTGCATTGTCAGCGCACAAGTTCCAATGATAGTGGTCGTCCTGGACCTGGAGGTTTCAAGGTATGGCGACCAAAAGCCCAGTCTGCACTAACTGTTATCATTGGAGATGGCCCAAGCTTTTCTACCTAAAAGATAATGGTGAAATTATTCAATGTTGAAGTATTATGCTGTTGTTGTATAGGGGTATTATAGGATTGCATGTTACTGTTAACCACCCTTCCTTTTGTAGACTGTTTAGTTACATTTCGCAGAGCTATATGTAAATCCTTTAGTTAGGCTGCTCTACATTATATTGGCACGGTAATGTTTGGCTTCTTCTCAAAGTGGTAAGACAAATAAAATTGATAAATTATTGAACCATTAATTTTATCATGTGCATTTCGTTTTAATTGGAAAAACCTTGTGCATTTGGTATTAATTCACTTAGCATGTGCATTTGGTTTCAAGGGTAAAAACCTTGTGCATTTGGTTTTAATTGTAAATACCTTGGTTTTATTGGTAAATTCTTTAAAATATTATTATAAATAATAACAAATTCATCCATAAATAACTAGTTTTATTCTCACTGATCTCCTGGTGTTGATTAATTATTTGACCTCTTTTTGAGTTATATTAAACTCTATATATCAATGTGTTTTTATACTAGGGTTAAGTGACTAATCATATTGTAAGAATAGTTTAGAATGTGTTTTTATACTAGGGTTAAGTGACTAATCATATTGTAAGAATAGTTTAGAATG
>JASDQU010103768.1:83227-94762 GCA_032191745.1 Picea mariana | reverse complement strand
AAAGCAAAAGGAGTCTTAGAGCTTATCCACTCAGATGTATGTGGCCCAATGCCATCAACCTCCATTAGTGGGTATGTATACTATGTATCATTTATTGATGACTATTCTCGCAAAACTTGGGTGTACTTCTTAAAATCAAAAAGATTAAGTGTTTGGAAAATTCAAGGAATTCAAAGCCCTGATAGAGAATCTCTCTGAAAGAAAGATCAAGACACTCAGGTCAGATAATGGAGGAGAATACACCTCAAATGAATTTGTAAACTTTTGTAAAGATGCTGGATCAAGAGGGATCTCACCACTCCATACAATCCTCAACAAAATGGTGTAGCAGAAAAAAAGAACATAACTATAATGGAAGCAGTGAAGACTATGATCCACGATCAAGATCTTCCAATGCACTTATGGGCAGAAGCAACAAGAATCCTTGAAGAGATGTTCTTCGGAAAGAAGCCAGAAGTAAGCCATCTCAAGATATTTGGCTGTCCAATATTTGTACACATTCCAAAAGAGAAGAGAACCAAGTTGGACCCTTCAGGAAAGAAGGGAATATTTGTTGGATACTGTGAGGTCTCAAAGGCCTTCAAAATTTATATACTAGGTTGCCAACATATTGAGATCAACAGAGATGTAACCTTTGATGAAGATGCAACATTCAAGAAATCAAGAAGATGCCAGCTTGAAGAAGTATATGAAGAAGAACCTGTAGCTCCCAGAGTTGCAGAATCAGTGAGGGAAGTCATAACTTCCCCTGATGAGGAGATTCCAGAAGATCATGACATAATAGAATCTCAAGAACCTCCCCAGATGACGATCTCTCACAAGAGAGAGCCAGTCTGGGCAAGGGAACTTATTCAAGATGGAGAGAAATATGGTGCCCCCGAAGGAACCAGGAGACAAGTCAAGAAACCCAAGCCATTCTCCAGTTATATGGCTTTGATGTGTGATCTCTTAGAGAAGGAGCCTACTTGCTTTGAAGAAGCCATTCAGAAGAAAGAATGGGCAGATGCCATGATAGAAGAATACCAATCCATTATAAAGAATGATGTATGGGAAATAGTTCTCAGACCGAAGAGCAAAGATGTGGTATCGTCCAAATGGCTCTACAAAATAAAACATGCTGTTGATGGAAGTATTGAGAAATATAAAGCAAGGTTTGTAGCCCGTGGCTTTTCCCAAAAGGAAGACATTGATTATGAAGAGACGTTTGCTCCTGTAGCCAGATGCACTTCAATCAAAACCATCATAGCCCTTGCAGCTAAGATGAAATGGAAGGTACACCAGATGGATGTGAAAACAACTTTCTTAAATGGTGTCATTGAAGAGGAAGTGTATATAGAACAACCTCAAGGGCTTGAGGTTGAAGATAGAAAAACACATGTCTGCAAATTTAAGAAGGTTCTGTACGGATTGAAACAAGCTCCTAGAGCTTGGTATGGAAGAATTGACAGTTTCCTGACGAGCTTGGGCTTTACCAAGAGTAAAGCCGATTCTAACCCGTACTTCAAGGTTATGAATGATGAGCTTGTTATATTGCTGTTGTATGTGGATGACTTATTTCTAACCGGAGAAGAAAAGCTCATCATTGATTGTAAGAAGAAGCTCGCTGCAGAATTTGAGATGAAAGACCTAGGCCTAATGCACTATTTCTTAGGTCTCTAGGTCTGGCAGAGCCCAAAGAAGATCTTCCTTAACCGAGGGAAGTATGCAGTTGAAATACTCAAGAGGTTTGATATGTTGGAGTGTAAATCCATGAATACACTCATGGAAACAAAGTTGAGGCTCCTGGTCGATGCTTCGTTAGAATTGGATGATGCTACGCTGTACAGACAAATCATTGGATCGTTGATGTATCTGACGAACACCAGGCCAGATATATGTTTTGCTTTGAATACCTTGAGTCAATTTCTGGTAGAACCCAGACATGTTCACCTTGTTGCTGCAAAACATGTGATGAGATACCTTAAGGGTAGGTTTGATTTTGGTCTCAATTATAATGGAGATCATGACTTCAAACTGAGTGGATATATCGATTCAGATTGGGCTAGAAGTGTCTCTGACAGAAAAAGCACCTCAGGATGTTGTTTCAGTCTGGGGTCAGCCATGATCTCAAGGCAGAGTAGGAAGCAATCAAGTATTTCTCTCAGCACGACAGAAGTAGAATACATTTCTGCATGTTTCGCCAGTTGTGAAGCCATATGGCCTCGGAAGTTGTTGACAAGTCTATTTGATCTGGAGATGAAAGCAACCTTGATTCTATGTCATAACCAGAGTTGCATAAAAATGACAGAGAACCATGTGTTCCATGACAAGTCGAAACACATAGAAATCCGATATCCCTACATTCGTGATATGGTGTAGAGAGGAGCCATAAAGCTACATTATGTTAGCACGGATGAACAGGTTACAGATGTGTTGACCAAGCCTCTATCTCGTGTAAAGTTTGAGCACTTTCAAGACAAGCTTGGTATAGTCCGAAAGGACCTCCCTCGAAAGGGGGAGTAGTGTTGATGCCAACCTCGTGCTGAAGATTTCCAGCTTCGTGCTGAAGATTTCCAGCTTCGTGCTGATGTTGTTGAGATGCCAGCCTCGTGCTGAAGATTTCCAGCTTTGTGTTGATATTGTTGAGATGCCAACCTTGTGTTGAAGATTTCCAGCTTCGTGCTGAAGATTTCCAGCTTAGTGCTGATGTTGATGATGCTCCAGCCTTCGTGTTGTGATGCTATTGTTGTTGATGTTGTATCAACCTCATGCTGTTATTGATGATGATGATGTATTCGTGTTATACTAATCCATGTTGATGCAGATGATGATGATGCCATTCCAACTCCTTGCTGTGGATGATGATATTGATGATGAGAAAAACTTCCGATGATTTCTAGATATGCCAGTCAGTGTTCTAGATACTGTTGATGTTGCTGCCCTCTCTCTCTCTCTTCTAATGATGTTGTAGAATACCCTTCTTGTTAAGGCAGAGTGTTGAAATATTTTAACTGCAAAGAGTATTCTATTTATTATTGAGTTACGATTCATTAGACCAATCCCCTTTTGTGGCTTGATCATGTCGGGCTTTGTACTTGATCAAATCCCCTTTTGTGGATTGGTCAAACCCTAATTATATTATGCAAATTAAGAAGTCGCCCCCCAGGCCTAATTAAAGTGGTTTTAACCACTAAGAAGAAGAAGTCGACCCTGCCCAGTGAAGACATACCTTTCCAACGCCCGCCAACTAGTATAAATAAAGGAGGCCAACGTCTCATTATCTCACTCACTCATTCACTCATCAAGTGCGCAAGTTTGGTAGCTACAATTGCGAGAAGAAGGAAGAGAGAGGCGCATTGCTCAGTGTTGGATATTCTCTAGTGTTTTGGTTTATTGTCTTGGCATTGTATTGGCTAAGTACTGAACGTCTAGGTACTGAANTCAAGTGCGCAAGTTTGGTAGCTACAATTGCGAGAAGAAGGAAGAGAGAGGCGCATTGCTCAGTGTTGGATATTCTCTAGTGTTTTGGTTTATTGTCTTGGCATTGTATTGGCTATCTATATTAAGGAAGTTTTTGCTGGGTTTTCTCCCCCATGAGGGTTTCCCAGGATAATGTTGTGTATCTTGTGATTGTGTTTCTCTCAGTGATCCTACCTATGCCATTGTTATCTAGTAAATTGAAAAGAAACCTAATAATAGCTCAAAACTTAACAAAAGTAGAATCTATAAGGTTAATGTGTTAACCCTATCTTACCTACCTAAAACTATATAAGGAGTGGCCTATTCCTCACTTGATACACTTACTTTCTCCTAGCTGAGTTAGAGACTAAGATTTGTTGCGGCTCTTCTGGACAAGGTTACAAGGTTGCTGCGGCTCTTCTGGACAGGTTTCCAAGGGTCCTCTCAACTCCCCTCTTGTGTGTACTTGGTTTGCTCTAGCTGTTGTGGGTTTATTCCTATCAGCCATGATTGATTTTTCTTGCCGCTGACCTGTAGGAGTCTATCCCTGCGAGTCGTAAAGGGTTCTTGTATGCTGTTGGTGTTTTGGTGCCACCTTGCTGGTTTGACCGTGTCGCCTTGCTGTATTTATGGTCTAAATGATGCCGCCTTGATATTTTACTGGTGCCGCTCTTGTGTCTTGATGTGCTGCCTTACCTTGTCTGTCAGCAACCTTAATATTCTTACTTTGTGACTGGATTGTTAGGGCTGTTTTGGACTGCTGGTATTTTTCCTTTGTTAAAGCAGAATTCTATGTTCTTGGGCTGAAAGTGTTAAGGCTGTTTGTGGGTTCTTTTTCGAGCCCTAGGTTGGACAATGTTAATTTTTTTTCAGCCCTATTGCTTGACAGTGGCTTGGACTGTAGCTTTTCAGCTTGCTGAGTTGGTTTTTGGTTTCCTATCCTAAGAGTTCTTCTTGGCATTATCCCTATGATCATGATGAGATCTACCCTGAGGGTTTGATCCATGATCTACTAAGTTTTTTCTGAGCAGACATTGGAGGAAGGTCACAACAACAAATCAGGTACCTTTGTTCCTTGTTACAACTAAGGTAATACTCAGATCTATGTTATGTTACTTATTTATGCTATTAGATTATGCATCAGAAATTTTAATGTTTTGCTAATTCTAAATTACAATAGCAAATGATTTGAAATTTATAAAAATATTTCTGTTTCTAGCTAGCCTATGGTTTTGCCCTTAAATTCTAACATGGTATCAGAGCTTAGGGCGTGAAAAGAGCTCATTTGTGGCAGACTTTTGAGTCTGCGTAGATCCTCTATTAAGGGTTTGTATTTCAGATCAACAATAAGTTTGTTTTACATCGGATCTCTCCTGTAAACAGTTTTCCGTATGGCTTCTTATTCAGTCAAGCAGAAGATAGGCTTGAAGGGGCTTCAAACTTCAATGCCTGGAAGGCTAGGATCTTTAATATCTTGGAAGAAAGTGACTTGGATGAGATGGTTACCAGAGTGATGGAAGAACCTACTACAAATGCAGGAAGATGAGCCTATAAGAAGAGGCAGGCCAAAGCCAAGAGGGTCATTTTTTACTCAGTTAAAGATAGTATGATGCGTCTTATTGCTCACCTAAGGACAACAAATGAATGCTTTGATGCCCTAGCCAACTTGTATGAAAAGAAGGCCCCAACTCAGAAGAGGACCTTGAAGAAACAACTACGTACATTAAAGATGGGAAATGATGAAACCATCTTTGCCTTCTTTTCCAAAATTGCCCAAACAAGAGATCAACTTGCAGCAATTGGAGTTGCAGTAGATGATGATGACCTTGTACAAACAACAGTAGATGGTCTTCCAAAATCATGGGAGACATTTCTCTCATCTGTAAATGGAAGAGAAGTTCAACCCAATTTCGAGAGATTATGGCATGATTGCTTGGAAGAAGAGGGCATAATTAAAAGCATAAATGAACCCTCCACTGTGAAAGACCATGCTCTTTCAGCGAAAGCCAAGAAATGAAAGAGGTTTCCTCAGCACAAAGGCAAAGGTAAGAAACCTCAAGGTAAGCACTCTCATCCTCACTCTCATTTATCTAAAGTAAGATGCTTTAACTGTAACAAGCTAGGCCATTATGCAAAAGACTGCAGGAACCCTCCTTCAAAGCAGAAACGAAAAAGTAGGTTTCATGCTTCAGTTGCAACTGAGGAAGAAGAACCTCAAAGAAATAGAACCAGAATTGTCTCTAAAGAACAAGAGCAACACAGAGAGAGTTATCTTGTTTTAGCTCTCTCCGGTGCTGTCACCAAATTAGAAGAAATATGGTTAATGGACAGCGGGGCCTCCAAGCTCTTGACATGCTTCAAACAAAACCTTGTGAACTACCGAGATAAAAAGTTCAATGTGAAGGTAGAATTAGGTGATGATGGCACTTATGCCATCAAAGGAGTTGGATCAACATCTTTTTAGCTTCAGTCAGGTAATGTATTTTATGTTGAAGAAATTCTTTATGTTCCTGGTTTAAAGAAAACTCTTATTTCAGTTGTAGTTCTAGAAAGTAAAGGGTACACAGTAGCCTTCTCCAAAGGAAAGGGTCTTATGTGGCCCTCAAATGAAAGTATGAGCTCAACCATGATAATCAGAGTTCAATAAGGTGGACTTTACAAAGTCTTTGGTCAAGTTATTTATGCATTATCTCATGAGATGATCAATCCTTGCGAATTATGGCATAAAAGGTTTGGACATCTCAATTATAATGCTTTCCCAGGTTTGCAAAAGATGGTAATAGGTATGCCAATTTTTTTTTTTGAGCATGATAGTATTTGTAGAGGCTGTGCTCTTGGTAAAAATACAAAGAAAACTTACCCTCATAGTAATAGAAAAACTAATGGTATCTTAGATCTTATTTATTCTAATCTCTGTGGACCTATGACTGCTCCGTCCATCAATGGTTGTCTTTATTATATCATTTTTATTGATGATTGCTCCTGTAAAACCTTGATTTATTTTTTGAAAACTAAAGATGAATCCTTTAGTAAATTTCAGGGTTTTAAGAATCTTGTCAAGAATCAGACAGGGAGACATATCTGTGTTTTCAGAACAGATAATGGAAAAGAGTTTGACTCCCACAAGTATGATGATATCTGTCGGGCTTCTAGGATTAAGAGAGAGTTGACTGTGCCTTACAATCCCCAGCAAAACGGGGTTGCAGAAAGAAAGAACAAGACAATTTGGGAGGCAGCCAGAGCTATGATGTATGATCAGAATCTTCCGTTGTCTCTTTGGGCTGAAGCTGCAAGTATTGCAGTTTATATTCAAAATAGGTGTCCTTATAAAGCTTTGGAAGAGAAAACTCCATAAGAAATCTTCACGGGTAAAAAGCATTCAATTGATCATTTGAGAATTTTTGGTAGTCCTGTCTACATTCATGTACCAAAAGAAAAGAGGACTAAGTTAGAACCCTCTGGAAAGAAAGACAATTTTGTGGGGTACAGTGAGACCTCAAAAGCATATCGAATCTATGTGCTAGGGCAAAAGTATATAGAGGTCAATAGAGATGTGACCTTCCATGAGAAAGCTTCCTTTCGTCGTTCCAGAGAGCTTCCTTGTGATACAAAGGAGCAGGAAGCTCCATCTCCAGAGCCTTCAGATTCACAACTTTCAGATGAGCAGAGGGAGGAGGCCAGAGAGCCTTCAATGGACGCCATAAGGGATTTTATTGAGTTTCCCCTAGAGAAACTTCCTGCCAAAAGGAAGCCAACATGGTGTTATGAAATTTTAAAGGAAGCAGAAAAACATGCAACACCTAAAGGTACTTTCAGAGAAAGCAATAAGCCAGATAAGTACTCAGGTTTGATAGCTCAGTTGAATCTTGTGATTGATTCAGAACCTTCCACTTTTGATGAGGCTGCCAAACAAAAAGAGTGGAAGATGCCATGATAGAAGAATATGAGTCAATATTGAAGGGGAAGTGGTCCCAAGACCTCAAGGAAAATTAGTAGTAACCTCTAAATGGATTTACAAAATAAAGCATGTAGTAGATGGCAGTGTTGAAAAATTCAAAGCTAGATTTGTGGCTCGTGGTTTCTCTCAGAAATAGGGAATTGATTATGATGAGATTTTTGCTCCTGTTGCCAGGTATACTTCTATCAGAGTCATCATTTCTTTTGCTTCAGTCTTTAATTGGAAACTTCACCAAATGGATGTTAAGACTGCTTTTCTTAATGGTGAAGTTGAGCAAGAGGTATATCGATTAGCCTGAGGGTTTTGTGATCCATGGGAAGGAATCCCATCTCTGCAACTCAAGAAAACCTTGTATGGATTGAAACATGCACCGAGAGCTTGGTATGGAAGAATTGACAGTTTTCTTCAGAGTCTTGGGTTCTCCAAGAGTATAGCAGATCCTAATCTTTATATAAAGATTGTGAAGAATTATCCTGTTATCTTGGTTTTATATGTGGATGATTTGTTTCTTACTGGAGAGGAACATCTGATAGCTCAGACTAAGAGAGAGTTGTCAGCAGAGTTTGAAACGAAGGACTTGGGTCTTATGCATTACTTTCTTGGTTTAGAGGGGTGGCAGAAACATGGTGAGATCTTTCTCTTACAAAGTAAGTATGCAGTTGATGTGCTTCGAAGATTTGGGATGCTGGACTGTAAGTCCATGACCACACCTATGATTTCTAACCTGAAGAAGTTACATGATCAAGCTACAGGTTCAGATCCAGAAGACCCTACAATATATCGTCGGATTATTGGGTCCTTGATGTATCTAGTACACACCAGACCAGACATTTGTTATGCAGTGAATGCCCTCAGTCAGTTTATGTGCAATCCAAAACACATTCATATGGTTGCTGCTAAACATATTCTCAGATATGTTCGGGGGACTATAACTTATGGGCTCAGATACACTTCTAGTGGAGGTGTAATGCTTCATGGCTATACAGATTTAGATTGGATGGGTAGTACAGTGGATGGGTAGTACTTCCGGATATTGTTTCAGTTTGGGTTCATCGATGATCTTCTGGTCCAGCAGGAAGCAGGGCTCCATAGCCCAAAGAACTGCAAAGGCATAATACATTGCTGCAAATGTTGCTAGTAGAGAAGCAGTGTGGCTCAAAAAACTACTCTCAGATTTGTTCAGTGCTGAGCTGGAACCCACAGTGATTCACTGTGATAACCGGAGCTGTATAAAGCTCTTCGAGAATCCTGTGTTTCATGACAGATCGAAACACATTGAGATGAGATATCACTATGTTCGGGACATGGTGCATAAGAACATTATCAGTATTCAACATGTTTCGACTGCGGAACAAACTATAGATATTTTGACCAAGCCGCTGCCGTTGACAAAGTTTGTATACTTTCGAGACAAGCTTGGTGTTGCTGAGAATGCCTCTCTTGCTGAGAGGGAGTGTTAAAATTAATGTAGTTGCAAGAGCCTTTCTCCGGGAGGATGGAAAAGACCCTAGTTGTGATCTAGGGCCCCCAGTATACTCCTGGGGTTCTTGGTCTAGGACCAAGCAGTTAGAGCCATGGCAAAAGACCCTAGTTGGGCCCCTAGTGTATTTCTGGGGTTCTTGGTCAGGGACCAAGCAGTTTGATGATATAAGTCCCTAGATGTGTTCTAGGGCCCCTGGATGTGTTCCATGGAATCCTTGTTTAGCACTTGGATTGATTTTTGGTTGTGTACCTTGGTGGTTAAGCCCCTAGATATATTCTAGGGCCCCCAGATGTGTTCTGGGGTATCCTGGTATGGGACTAGGCAGTTTCTTGGTTTAAGTACCAAGTCGAGATATGTGTGACTTTCTTCTCTCCCGGGATGGTCCATGTGACCTATGGGCAGTCAAGAAGAAAGGCATGATCACATCATTAGCCTTCCACGTATGCTAGGATGATAAAATCTTATAAGTTATATCATGAGACTCATGTGGACAAAAAATGCCATTAAAGAAGGACTTGACCTTTTGAATTTGTCTTATTGTTTATTGATAAAAAAGAAGAAAAACCCTTTGCTTGAGTGATTACCCTCCTAAGTTTATGTTTATGTGTTGGTTCAATTTTCTATTTTGCATCCTACCTCTTCCTAAAGAAAACTGACCGCCATGTTCATGAAACCCTTATCTTCAATTTAATTATCGTGTTGACTTAGTCTATTGGTCTTACCACTTGACTTCTTAGTTAGTTTGTTATTTTGGAGGTTAACCTAACCCTAAATCTATGTTAAAGTGGACTCTAAAAGGTTAATGTGTTAACCCTCTCTTACCTACCTAAAACTATATAAGGTCTGGTCTATTCCTCACTTGATACACTTACCTTCTCCTAGCCGAGTTGGAGACTGAGATTTGCTGCAACTCTTCTGGACAGGGTTACAAGGGTGCTGCGGCTCTTCTGGACAGGTTTCCAAGGGTTCTCTTAGCTCCCCTCTTGTGTGTTCTTGGTCTGCTCCAACTGCCGTGGGTTTATCCCTATCAGCCATGACTGATTTTACCTGCCGCTGACCTGTAGGAGTCTATCCCTGCCAGCTGTAAAGGGTTCTTGTATGATGTTGGTGTTCTGGTGCCACCTTGCTGGTTTGACTGTGTCGCCTTGCTGTATTTATGGTCTAAATGATGTTGCCTTGATATTTTACTGGTGTTGCCCTTTTGTCTTGATGTGTTGCCTTACCTTGTCTGTCAGTAGCCTTAGTATTCTTACTTTGTGATTGGATTGTTAGGGTTGTTTTGGACTGCTGGTATTTTTCCTTTGTTAAAGCAGAATTTTGTGTTCTTGGGCTAAAAGTGTTAAGGCTGTTTGTGGGTTCTTTTTGCAGCCCTAGGTTGGGTAGTGTTATTTTTGTTTTCATCCCTATTGCTTGACAGTGGCTTGGACTGTAGCTTTTCAGCCTGCTGAGTTGGTTTTTGGTTTCCTATCCTAAGAGTTCTTCTTGGCATTGCCCCTATGATCATGATGAGATCTACCCTGAGGGTTTGATCCATGATCTACTAAGCTTTTTCTGAGCATACATTGGAGGAAGGTAACATCAACAAATCAGGTACCTTTGTTCTTTGTTACAGCTAAGGTAATACTCAGAGCCATGTTATGTTACTTACTTATTTATGCTATTAGATTATGCATCAAAAATTTTAATGTTTTGCTGATCCTAAATTATAGTAGCAAATGATTTGAAATTTATAAAAATATTTCTGTTTCTAGCTAGCCTACTATTTTGCCCTTAAATTCTAACATGAGTTGTCAAAGTTAAGTCATGCAAACTCAGTTGCAAAGCAAATTCGAGTTGTCAAGTAGTCTGCATGTAAAGTCGAGTTAACAAAGTCTGCATGTAAAGTTGAGCTGGTAAGCTAAGTTACAAAGACGAGTTGTCAAGTCTGCATGTAAAGTCAAGTTGGTAAGTTGAGTTACTAAGACGAGTTTTCTTAGTTAAGTGAAGTGATGAAGACGTGTTTCATAGCGAGTTATGGAGAAATAATTATTATTAATAAGACTCCTCAGCGCTTGACAAAGACACATTGAATACTCGTTGAAGACACAACGAAGAAGGAAGCTCTGCTGCTTGTGGGATCTTTGCAGCAAGGACAATTTGTTTTCAGGTTTCGGGCTGCAAACTTCTACCAGAATTTGAGCTAGCTTTAAAGTTAGATATGGACAATAAACTCTCATGGTTGTATGCCTATGTGGCTGTGGTAAATTTGTATCTGCTCCTAGCTCATTCATTTGCTAATAAGAAAGCTCATTTGCTGGTTTTTTCCCTTAAGCTTGAGAGGGTTTTTTTGTTGATATTATGGTAGCTACGGGAGGTATTAACCTCTACGTGTAACCTTTACGAGACTAGATTATTCCGGGAGGCAAGAGAAACCCTAAAACGTTGGATAATAACCCTAGAAGACAAGTCGGCTCAAAAGAATAATTAATATTTGAGTATTGGCCTCTAAAAGAAGAAGTCGGCCTGGACAGGAGACAAAGAGCACTATAAATAGAGGGCACTTGAGTTCATTTGGTCATTCACACTCTCACAAGTCACACAGATAAGTGGTGCGCAAGTTTGGAGAAAGAATGCAGCTGCAGCTACTGCAACTGGGACTTTGGCTTTTGGTTATGGT
>JASDQU010103768.1:42705-52859 GCA_032191745.1 Picea mariana | reverse complement strand
ACCAAGGGAGATAGGATACATTTATCACAAAGGCGCACTTGTGGTAAATGGGCCCAGACGTAGTCCTTCCTTGATCATGACAAGGAATAATATGGACTCGAGGTGCTTGAAGTGCTTTCTACGTGTCAGTTAGCATCAAGCCGACATTCACTCATAGGTGTGTGTCTGTGGTGAAAGATCTTGGTGTGGTCTTTGTCCTAGTCATGGTGATTTGACAAGGAATGATAAAGACTCAAGATGTTATGCTATTACATGCGGACCCAAATGAGCCTAATCTTAGAGAGAGTTAATTGGCTTAGAGGGAAAGCCGCAGAAGGAGTTTCTCCTCGGTTCAGGTGGGAGAGAGATGTCTCCCAAGACTGACTAACAAGCGTCATGAGTCTAGGGTGAAGTTTGTATACTTCAAAGACAAGAGTGGCATGTTGCATAATGTCTCCCTCGTTGAGAGGGAGTGTTGATGTTTAGACAACATCGGGAAGACATTCTCTAAAGATAATTAATAATATAATTATTATTGATTATTAAATATCATATATAATATGTAAATGATAATAATAAATAGTTATTGATTATTCAAGGGACGCATCCTTTCATGGATGGTCACCTTATGTTCCTTATATATGGAACACTCATTATTGTAATAATATATCGAATATCTCTCATATCTCGTATGAATAAAAACCAACATAAAGAAGGCCAAATTCATGTGGAGCAATAGAAGACTTGGTCTAGGCCACATTGTAGAATGCTCAGATAGGTCTCCACCGAAATCATCCCCTCCACTTTAGTAACCTTTACATGGAGTGCCTCTTTCCTACTCCAAAAACTCAAGATGAAATCTTTAGGTCAACCCCATGATCGGTGTCTACAGACGACAACAAAATGTTGAAGCTAGAGATCTCATAAGAGGAGATGGTAGAGGTAATTTGGTCTATGGAGCCAGATAAGGTCCTTTGACTAGACAAGTTCTTCCCCCGCATTTTTAGAATGGTCTGGTATATTACAAAATAGGGCATTTGGAGAATGTTATAGTACATCCAAGAAAAGAAACAAGCTATTGGGAAGTATCAACTCCTCTTTTGTCGCCCTCGTCCCTAAAGAATAAAATCCCACCTCCTTTGACAAGTTCAGATCGATCTTCTCATGCAATGTCACATACAAAATTCTCACCACGATAATATACATTACACTAAGAAGCATACTCCTTAAATTCATCTCAAAAGAACAAGATGGATTCATTAAGAGGTGATAGATTAGAGAAAACATCGTCTAGTATAAGAAGCAATCTGCACCAATCTTGCAGCAAGCGACAAAGGGATGATTATCAAGCTCCATATGGCCAATGCCTTTGACAAAGTCAATCATCTAGATTGGATTGAGAATGAAATGAAAGAACATGCAATATTGTATATAGAACACTTATACAATATTGAAACCAAAGTATTACAATGAAAACAAACTTTTATTAATGAATTAAACGGTGACAAAAAATGCATTATAAAACAATACAAAATGGCTAGAATGGTGGTAGATTATCTCTAAAAAGAGATGTGATTGTTGTGCTCAATCATAAAAATCCCATAACAAGAGGTTTTAACTTCATTGTACAACAATGCCTAACACACCTAAGAAAAAAAAAACCTTAAAATGCAAGAGCCATGACCCTATCATGATTGGGGTTGAACGAGAACTCTAAGTTGGATGAATCTAAGTTATCTAAGAAAAGGGGGAGTCTTGTTAAGGTCAAATATTTTTTCTTGGTGCTCCTTTTTAGGTCTTGTTTAGCTCATTGGAAATAACATTAGAAAAATGGGCCAGTTCTCTAGGATTTGGCCGTAATTACCCCAAAATAAACATGGGAGATCCCAAAAAATGTACCATGTCCTATCCTTCTTCTTAACTAGCACAATAAGAATATCATAGGTGATTATCTTGATTGAATGTGACCCTTTTATACCAACACTTGAATTTGGCATTTGATATCCTCATTATTCGTGTAATACCCCTAATTTGAACTCTAATTGTAAATGAAAGTGTAAATGTACATATAGGTTGGTGAGCCATTGGCACCAAGTTTTGGTTCGGTTTTGCGCGCAACTGAGTAGTGTGCGAGGATTGTTTTCCAAAGAAAGAGTGTGCACATTCCACAGTGTTGCGCGCACTTGAGTAAGTGCGTGTGGATTGCACATCAAGGGAAGGGTGTGCACACCTGAGTAAGTGCGCAAGGATTACCTTGAAGTGCACATTGGACCGAGTTTTGTGTGTGTGTGTGTGTGTGTGATCCGAATTTATGCAGGAACGCAATAGAATACACAAATAACCATGAATACAAAGATGTAGTGGAAATAACACTTCATCTCATTAATATCAAAGAATTGAAATTTGTTTACAGACGGAATGGAAATAAACTAGCTAGGGCGCTGGTAGCTTATCTCTGAGAAGAGATGTGGCGGCTACAAGCCTCTAAATTCCGTGTTACAATGAGGCTCGAAGGCCTATATATTATTGAGAAACAATGGGAACCCTAAACATCCAAAAATCTAACCCTAGGAGATGAAACGCCAGAATATGGGCCTCGTCGTGGTAAATTGGTACATCAATTTCCCAGGGTTGTAACTTTGGCATACTATCTTCGTTTGACGCACATAATACATCGTTAGAAAGATCTATCCGAGAACTACAACTATTGATAGTAAATATCAAGAACAGAACGGAGACATATTCGTCGGATGTTTGATGCCCAAAAAATGTTGTTTAGGGCCTCAAAATGGCTCCGAAAGTTCAGGACTCGAAAAACTGCCAAAAATAGTAAATTATGCTAGAATTAAGGAAACTAAAAAACTAAAAGAAACAATGGTGGGGGTCCAAGTGGAATAGGCAGGTGGCCACCAATATCCACCTGGATCATTCCTCCCCCCTTAACAATGGTCCCCATTGTGTTGAGTTCCTCTATGAGATGAGGAACCTTCTGTTGAACTTGGTCCCTAGTGAGCCACTTGCCCTGGTGAAGGAGCTGACCTACTTTGACAACTCGATATAGTTGGATCATCTGTTGGCGGGTGTTCTTGATCTGTGTGTCCATAATCCAATAAATTGTAGCTTGTTCCATGCAGTCTGGATTTAACTCTGTTGGTGGGAGTGTTTTGCCATGTCAGATGTGTCCAGTAGAGGTGGGAAGTAGGGCCGAAGGTGGTCCACATTGAACACTGGGTGAAGACCAAGGAATGGTGGAATACTGAGCTTGAAGGAATTGTCCCCTACAGCCTTGGTGATGGTGTATGGCCCATATCAGAGCGGGTGAAGATTGCGGTGGGGTCCAACGAGGCACTCCTTCTACAAATGTAGCCACACTTTGTCGCCCACCTAGAAGTTGTGGTGCACCCGATGTTGATCATGTCGTTGCTTGTACTTAGCATTGGCTCTATACAATATGTCATGAACCTGTTGGCGAATGTGTTGAATGCGCTCAATGAAGTTGTTCGCCTTGGCAGCTTCAGACTGGACATGAGCCGAATTAGCCTGAGTAGTTGCAAAGAGCATGGCTACATCAATGGGACATAGTGGTTGGAATCCCAAGCCCACTTGAAAGGGGTTGTGGTCGGTTGAGTTGTGGACGGCTTGGTTATAGCTATGTTGTATATAGGGGAGGATCTCATCCCATGTGTGTGGATGCTTTGAGTTGTACATGTGCAAAATGTGTACGATCATCCTGTTGACGACCTCTGTCTAGCTATCAGTTTGGGGATGGAAAGTTGTGGACTTGATGAGCTTGGTGTCCAGCATTGACCAGAGGCTAGACCAAAATGTACTGAGGAACCTGTTGTCCCGATCTAAGATGATAGACTATGGGATACCAAAGTGTACCCACACTCGTTCAAAGAAGAGTTTAGTAGTGGCTTCTGCTGTGATATTCTTCTTCCAGGCCGCTATATTGGCCAATCCATGGAGATGGATTCCCAAGTTCGACTATGGGTAGGCAGTAGAGTATAGAGGCCTTGCTTCTTGATGATCGGTTTGGCAATGGCACAGGCAGTGCAGGATCTGATGTACTTCTTGACATCTCGTCGAAGGTTTGGCCAATAGAAATACTTTTGCAGTACTGCCACTATTTTGTCGACCCCGAAATGCCCARCGACCCGACTGTAGTGCACTTCCCAAATCATCTTGGCACGCTCGCTTGAAGGAACACAAAGGTGTCCCAAGTGACATAGTAGTGCATCTTGGAGGTGAAAATTTTGAACTCGGTTACYCTCCAAGAGCGTCTTGTATGTGTGGCTGAATTCTGGATSGCTCTTGTAGAGAAGCGGCCAATCAGAAGTCTCATGCCCACAAGAGTTGAGCACAGTGGTTATCACCACGATCGRTGGTCAGTTGAGGCAATCTACAACATTATTGGTGTTTCCCTTCTTGTACTTGATRTTCAAATGAAACTATTGCAAATATGTGGACCACTTCTGATGGCGATCGTTCTGCAACTTCCCTTATGTATGTATGAACTGYAGGGTTGGTGGTCTGTGTGGATGATCGTTTCCTTCCCCAAAATGTAATTCTTCCATTGTCGACAAGCCTRCACAATGGAATACATTTCTTTGTCATAAGTGGTATACTTTCGGACAGTGTCGCAYTGTGATATGCCATTGGATGCCTCTTTTAAGTAAGAAATTCCCCAATAGCATTGTCAGAGGGATCTGTCTCTATCTCAAATGGTTGTTGAAAGTCTGGTAATGTGAGCACTGGGGCACAACAGAGGTGATGTTTCAATTATACGAACGCCTTCTATTGAGATTCAGACCAAAATATTTTTTCTTTCACTCCTCCCTTGGTGACTTGACTCAAGGGCCAAGTGATATGAGAGAATCCCAACACAAACCTGCGGTAGAAATTAGCAAGACCCAAAAAGTTGTGAAGCTCTGTTAGAGTGGTTGGGGCTAGCCAATATCGGATGACTTGGATCTTCATTGGATCCACATGCACCCCATTCTCATCAATAATGTATCTCAGATACTGAACCTAGGTCATGCCAAAAGTGCACTTCTCCAAATTGGCACACAACTTGTGTTTCCGCAATGTTTGGAGGACCTGTTGGATGTGGTGGAGGTGCTCTTCCCAAGTCTGGCTGAAGATCATGATGTCATCCAAGTACACTACTACAAATGAGTTGGTGAATGGCTGCAAGATGTTGTCCATCAGCCTCATGAAGGTTGCAGGAGCATTTGTCAACCCGAAAGGCATGACCAACCATTCGAAAAGGACCTCCTTGGCTTTGAAGGCAGTCTTCCACACATCGGATGGTTCGATTGGTACCTGGTGATACCTAGACTTCAAGTCGATCTTGCTGAAATATTTTTGCCCTTTGAATTGGTCCAGAAGGTCATCAATCTGTGGGATCGGGTACCTATTATGGACAATGATCTTATTCAGTGCCCGATAGTCAATATAGAGTCTCCAAGTCCCATTCTTCTTCTGCACCAACACGGTCGGGCTCCCACAGGGTGATGAACTTGGACGGATGTGACCTTTCTACAACAGCTCATGTATCTGCCTCTTGATTTCATTGTTCTCCAGAACAAAGCGCCGATAGATCAATCCATTGGGCAACGACTCACCTAGGGTTAGATCGATGGGGTGCTTGACTTGACAATGTAGAGGCACCCCTGCGGGTGACGTGAAAATGTCTCGGTACTCCTCCACAACCTTGTCCATTTGTTGTTGTCATGCGAAGGAGCCTTGTCTGGAGGTCGTGGACACAATCTTCTTCTTTCTCCGAGAGCAGATCATCAGGAAAACAAATTTCCTGGTTTTGGAAATGAGCTTACTGCATTGTTTTGCAGTAACCAAAGAGATAGCGACAGGCGATGGTACCTCTGGTATCCTGTACAACTTATTTCCCAAGGTAACAATAACAACGCGAGGTCGAGACTCATCCACAACATGTCGCTTCCACAAGTATGGTTGGCCTAATAATACATCACAAACATCGAGAGGAGCAATGTCACGTAATACCTCATCGGTGAAGGGCTTGATGTTGTAGGGAAGGCGACACTGCTGGTTGACGCGGAGATCCTGTCCTTGGTGAAGCCACTCGATAGTGTACGACTATGGGTGTGTTTTGGTCAGCAAGACCAACCGCTTCATGACCTCTGTTGAAATGAGGTTCTTTTGGCTCCCACTATTGACAATGAACTGTAGTGGGGAACCCTTTACCCACATTTGGGAGTGGAAGAGACGCTCCTCCTCCTCTAGATATTTCAGTTCTTCCTTTTGGATATTCGTGGTGGCAACGGTGGCGTTGGGCTCTGCATTGATAATCTACTTCCCTCTGTCATTCCCCTTCTCAGGTTTTGATTCAATGTCATAGCATGCATCTAATTTAGAAGCCCTCATCTCAGCCACTAGTGACTATTGGGCCCAACACTCAGTTGTGTTGTGAGTGGAGATCTTATGGAACTCACACCACTTTCTCGTGTCCTTCTTCGGCTTCGTGGTGTTATTCTTTGCTTGTGGCTTTGGTAGGTTGTCTTGAGTTGCCATGCCTTGGCTTTGTCCTTTGTTCTACGGTTTGGGGGCACCTTTTGCTTGCTTTTGATTCGTAGATCCAAAGTCTCGCTTCTTCTGTTTGGATTTTTGCTCAATCTTGGCAGCATACCGATATGTCGTACCAAGCGAGGAGATGTCAAGGAACTCCATTTCCTCCTGAATGTATCTGTGTAGACAATTGCGGTACTTCAACACCAAATCTTTCTTCGAATCTTTGATACCCAACTTTGTGCACATGGTATGGAACAAATTCGTCAGCTCATGCACATCTTGATCCCTTTGTTGTCGTAGCATAGTCCATTGTATGTACTTGTCCTCATAGCTCCCCACGGGATAATATTGTTCCTTGATGGCATCTCAGAAAGAATTCTAAGTGGGTACGACCAAGAACAGAGAGGGTTCCTCCTCGTCCTTTTTCTCACAATAGGTTTCTCACCAGTCCTTGACATGGGGGTAATCTTTGAGCAGTGAAAAAATAATCTTCTCCCTGTCGAAAAAGTCATGAACCAAGAAATATCCTTCTAATAGATTCAACCATCTATCTACGGCGTCTGCATAGATTTGGCCATCAAATATGGGAATGCCAAAGTTTACTTGTACCTTAAAAGGGGTTGCGCCTCCAGAGTGGTTGTTGGATGCAAATGTGCTGCCAGTGGGCAATCGTTGAAGGATCTGGGCGAAGTTATCCATCATCGCGTTCCTTTGTTTTTCAAGGGCCTCCTCAAGAAATATTTTGATAGGATATTCTGCTCCCTTGTCTTTCCTTTCGTCCCCCATGGGCGGTCATCGAGGTTTGCGAGGTTGATCTTGCAAAGGTTCAACTAGATCGAGCCATAACTCCTTATACCCCGACCTTGTTGGGGACATGCAAAGAAGGATCGAGAAAGAGTAGATCGCTCTAGTACCATTGATCCGAATTTATGTAGGAATGCAACAGAATACACAAATAACCATGAATACAAAGATGCACCAGAAATAACAATTCATTTCATTAATATCAAAGAACTGAAATTTGTTTATAGACAGAATGAAAATAACTAGCTAGGGCGCTAGTAGCTTATCTCTGGGAAGAGATGTGGTAGCTACAGGGCTCTGAACTCTGTGTTACAATGAGGCTCGAAGGCCTATATATTATTGAGAAACAATGGAAACCCTAAACATCCAAAAACCTAACCCTAAAAGATGAAATGCCATAATATGGGCCCTGTCGGGGTAAATTGGTACATCAATTTCCCAGAGTCATAACTTTGGCATACTATCTCTGTTTGATGCACATGATACATCATTAGAAAGATCTATCAGAGGACTACAAATGCTAACAACAAATATTGAGTTTGAAACGTACTCATTTGTCAAATGTTTGATGCCCAAAAAACGTCATTTAGGGCCTCAAAACGGCTCCGGAAGTTCAGGACCTGAAAAACTACCAAACATAGTAAATTGTGCTACAATTAAGGAAACTTAAAATTGAAAGAAACAATGGTGGGGGTCCAAGCGGAATATGTGGGTGGCCACCAATATCCACCCGGATTAGTGTGTGTGTGTGTGTGTGTGTGTGTGTGTGAGAGAGAGAGAGAGAGAGAGAGAGAGAGAGCCTGTGTGGTTATTAGGCTGGTGAGTCGGGGTGCAAAAAGGCCAATGTGCCTATCCTTGCAAAATGCAATAACACTCAAATTATTAATAAAATCACATTGTGGCGCGCAGACCAATTAGACGAAAAGAGATGGGCAACTAAACTCCACCGAAAAGGGAAAAGGGGGCTTAAGTTCAAGGGAATATTTTATTTAATATTTCAAAAAAGTATAATTAATGAAAACTTATTTATCCTAAGTTCCCAAGGGATGGGAATGAATCACCAAGTGGCTAAAGCTAATTCTAAAGGTGACAAGAGTCCAATTATGACCATGCAAATATATGATTGAACCTTAGTGTATTTTGGGGGGATTCACTCATTTTCTTTAGGGGTCGGACCGTCCGAACTGGGGATGACCATTACCTTATCTGCAGAGAAAAGCTTGGAAAGGGGTTTCCATTTAGTAACCAGAGTTTTTGTTGTTGAAGAGGCAGGTTGTCAGGCCCGTGAGCATTCTCTCCAAGTGAGAGATTTGTTGTTGAAGAGGCACATTGTTAGGCCCATCAACATTCTCTTCAGGTGATAGATTTGCTATCAAATAGGCGAGTTGTTAGGCTCGTGAGCATTCTCTAAGGTGAGAGATTTGCTAGGAATTGTTCCCTGGTGTGTTGGGCATTAGTTACAGGGCTCTAAGACTTCATGTCTGGCCTTTTGTTGAAGCCCTGGAAGGAAAGTGGGGCAGCCAAGGGACTATTCAACAAAAAAGGGGCACACTTCCTAGGGTGGGACAAGCATGTGGGGAATGAGAGATTGTAAGCTAGTTGCAGCAGTTGGGCACCTTGGACTGAGTAATTCTGTTGATTATCAAACTTTAGCTTGGCATTAGGAATCGTTTTTCCCTGGTGGATTTTAAGCCCCAACTCGAGGGTGACTTGTTGCTGAAAGTTTATGAGCAACAAAGTCTATGGCTGGGAGGAACGTCTGAGCTCTACGCGTAGTTGGCGACTCTTTATAAAAATATAAGTGTCATTTATGTACTTGTATGAATTTCTGTGTGCTTATTTACCTAAGTCTAATACGGGTTTATTTCCTGTATGATGTTGCATGATCCAGGTGGATATCAATGGCCACCCACCTTCTCCAACTGGCCCAAAACATGTTTCTGGCAATTTTGGTAATTTACTATTTTTAGCAGTTTTTAACTTCCGGGGCCATTTTGAGGCCCTAAACGATGTGTTTTTGAGAAAATAAGGAGCAAAATGGATCACCCAAAAGTTGTATTTCTCGGATAGATCTTTCCAATGAGCTATTATATGCCTAAAACGGAGATCGTATGAAAAAGTTACGACCCCGGGAAGTTGATGCACCAACTTACCCAAACGGAGCCCACATGACTTTTGGCGCTTCATCTCCTAGGGTTAGGTTTTTTGGATGTCTAGGGTTTTTGGCATTCCTGCTTATTGTAAAAAAGGCCTTCAGAGCCTCATTGTAATCATCTTCTTGCGAATGCGAGTAGCCATCACATCTCTTCTCAGAGATAAGCTACCACCATTCTAGCGAGTCTTTCACTCTGTATTTTACAGTCTCTGTACATTTACTTCCTTAATAGAAATCGTGTATTACTTTATATCTATGACTCTTGTTTCATTTCCGCTATATCTCTGTCATATTGTTGTCTCTCTTGCAATATCTCTAAATATTTATGTGTTATATCTCTGCTCTCATTTTGTGCCAAAAATAATCTGGATCAGTGGTATCAGAGCAGGCTGCTCTTGATCGTTGTTCAGTGCATGTCCCCGACGAGGTCTGAGTATAGCAAGTTGGGTCTCGAGCTTGTCTGTCTTGAGGACAATCACTCTGGCACACCCAAGAAACCCTCAATGGCGGAAGAAAAGAAAAACGATGGAGCAGACGATCCTATCAGTCTGTTGCTTGAGCAAGCTCTCACGCGACAGAGGGACGAAATGATGGAGAATTTTTCCCAAATCCTTCAACACCTGCCAATAGCATCAGGCGCATCTTCATCAAGCGGCCACTTTGGAGG
>JASDQU010103768.1:15185-25461 GCA_032191745.1 Picea mariana | reverse complement strand
AAGTGGATGGGATTTTTACAACAATTTCATCTAGTCATCAAGTTTAAGAAGGGAAACATAAACAAGTTAACATACATTCTTTAACGACCACCCACATCCAAGATTACAGCTTTGGGAACTTTTATGCACATGGAGCCTTTTACCCACTATGCATATAGAGAGGCATACACAAAAGATGAGGACTTCAAGGAAATGTTTTAGCAGTTGCAGGGCCAAATTTACATAGAAGAAGGTGACGACAAGGCCTACTATCATTTCCATAATGGGTTACTCTACAAGCTCTATGTCCCTAAAGGTGGACAATTGCAACTTATTACCGAGGCTCACACCTCCAATGTTGCATGACATTTTGGTGTTGGGAAGAAAATTGCCAACTTACAATGGTATGTGTACTGGCCCAGAATGCAAGAAGGTGTATCTTGGTATATTAGAGGATGCATACTTTTTTGTACCGACAAGATTAGTAAAAGGAGACAAGGTCTATACCATCCCTTACATGTACCCACTCAACCTTGGGAAAGCATTTCCATGGATTTTGTGGGAGGTTTACCAACAACAAGGAAGGGACATGACTACCTATTTGTGGTAGTTGATAGGTTCAACATGTGCATTCTCATGCCTTGTAAAAAGACTGTAAAAGGACAAGAAACAACAAACATGTTCTTTGAACAAGTCTAGGTGCACTTTGGGATACCAAGGAGCATCATCTCATACATGGATACTATATTTCTTAGTACAGTTTGGACGACATTGTGGGAGAATATGGACACTAAGTTGAAGAGATCTACAACATTCCATCCACAAACAGATGGACAGACAAAAGTAGTCAATGAGACTTTGGTGCATCTTTTGAGGGGTTGCAATCATAAGCATCCAGAGACGTGAGATGAAAATTTGATCTACATGAAACACACTTATAATAGAGTAGTCCACACTTCTACTAGTAAGTAACCTTTTGAAACTGTCTTTGTATATTTTCCATCTTCACCCTTGGATGTGGTATATGTACAACAAAGGGGAGTGAGGGAGGACATCATAGGAGATGCATTAAGAGCATATCTTTTTTTTAGAAGATGAAGCAAATCCATTTGTAAGTACAGGAGATGTTGAAGATGTCACAAGAAAAATACAAGGGCATACATGACCAACAGAGAATCAAGAAGTCATTCAAAGTGGGAGATAGATTTTGGTTACACATGAACAAAGAAAGACTATACAGTCTTGGTAAGAAGATCAAGGTTCTACAATATGGACCTTTCAATATATTGGAGAAGGTGGTGGATAATGCCTGTAGACTCAATATACCCCCATTCATGCACATTTACTCAGTAGTGAATGTGGAGAATCTCAAACTCTACTAACCTTCCACGTTGGATTAGGAGGAGGAGTAGGTCCTACCTTCCATAGAGGACTTAGCATTAGATGCTCAAGAAGAGTTGGCAAAGAATTTTTTTTTTCACAAGCAATCCAAAACTATAAGACAAGGGAAACATGACCTTTGGCAGATTGGGTTGAAAGGACAACTTCCAGGCAAAGCAAAGTGGTACTCCAGGGAGAAGGTAGAGGAAAAAATTCCTCACCTCATTCAGTAAATATTTTGGGGATCAAAACACTCCCTAAAAGGGGAGATATGATGCAGGTTGGATTATTATACTATTTTTCATCTATCTCGATGCTTTTAGAGTGGAAAAATTTGGAGGAATCAACATGCAAGGTCATTTTAATGACATGTCCTAGTTGGGAAAATTGGGGTTTGAAACCTTCTCGAGCCATTTTGAGGCATCAAATGGAATTTTTTGGGGTCAAAACTTTCCTATCTTTAACTTAGACACTATGAGACTGATATACACATTGAGACCTTTCTAATGGTGCAAGAATCACGTCAATAAGAGTCCGTATGCAAAAGTTATGCCTCCCGCAAGTCGACCTACTGTGTTGACGACCATGGTACAAGAGGATGCCACATCAACCCCCGTTACTCATGCATATGGGGCTAGTCACGAGTGGATTTTCAAGAATATTCTAGAAGGTCCAAAACCTTATCACAATTGAGGTTTGAGGAAGTCAAAACCCTACCCCTAGATGGCTATTGGGCTATGTTAAATACCGAGCCACTAGGAGGAGAAGGGGTTCCATTCTTTAGAATTGTATTTGTTCCATAGTTGAACATGGCACCAGTAAGAGTGGTATTTTGAGAGCATAACAAAAGAGGAGAGATATTGTAGTAGCCATACATGCTAGAGTGTCAAAGGAAAGTCCACATAGAGTGCCTCTTTCTCTGTACTTGCATTTGAAGAAAAGAGAGAGAGAGCTACCTCACCTTGTAGTTGGGTTTTCTCCTATATCGGGTTTCCTAGGTTATATCTTGTGTTTACTTGTTGACGACGTGTGAGTATTTATTTATGTTCTCTATTTTTCGCATTTCATCTATTTCATGCATTTAAAGCAGAAAACCAATAATTGTAGAATCTAAGATCTAAATGAAATTAACCTTCACAGTACAAGGATTTCAATATTGCGAATCTCTTGTGATGAGTTGTCCAGTGGAATATCCGTGGCAATTTAAAGATCAATGGACCATAGTACTTGGGTGCTAATTTATTGTCCTTCTTTTATTGCTTAAGGGACATTTGTTTGTATGGTTGTAGCCTCAGAAATACCCAATCTTTGACTTCAAATTCCCTTTCACTGCAATGTTCATTTTCTTGTTGTTTCATCCTATTTTGTGATATGGCCAAGTTGATCTTCAATAGTTGGAGAACCACATTTTGGTGTTCTATGTTGTCCTTGTTTACTTGAACCTTCACTTTCCCTCTCAAGGGTGATGTGATGGATGGATAATGATAGCCATAAAGTGCCATAAATGGGGACATTTTTGATGAATTATGGAATGAGATGTTGTACCACCATTATGCCAAGGGAAACCATTTGACCCATTATGTTTGTTTAAATGGGGACATTTTTGATGAATTATGGAAGGAGATGTTGTACCACCATTATGCCAAGAAAAACCATTTGACCCATTATGTTTGTTTATCATATGCAAAGCARCGAAGATACCCTTTTAGACATTTATTCACAATCTCACTTTTCCCACTGGATTGAGGATGAGAAGAGGAGTTGTGAGCCAATTGAGTACCCAAACACGAAAACAATTCACTCCAAAAATTACCAGTAAAATTTGGATCTCTATTACTTATAATGGTYTTGGGGATTCCATGTAGCTTCTAAATTGTTTCCATGAATGTTGTAGCCATTGTACTTGCTTTAAAAGGATGAGAAAGAGACAAAAAATAGGCATACTTTATGAGTCGATCTACCACTACCAAGATGAAATTATTTCCTTCATTATTTGGTAGGCTTATAATAAAATCCATTGAGACCTCTTTTCAATGCCGACTTAGTATGGCTAACAATTGTAAAATACTAGGGGTCTTGACTGTCTCTCCCTTGATCTATTGGCAAACCAAACATTCAACCACAAACTTTTGAACATCAATTTTAAAACCTTCCTAGAAAAATCATTCTTGATCATGTGGTAAGTTTTCAGGAACTCTAGATGTCCTCCTATAGCAGAAGTGTGCAATTCCAAAAGGACCTTATGTTTGACTTGGGAATTCTTACGTAAATATAGGCAATCATGACACTACAATGAATGATTCTTCCAGACAAATTTATCTAATGTGCTTGGGTCCTCTTGTAGTTGTTCAATGATCTTGCATATATTTTGATCTTGCTTCAATTCTCTTCTTGCTTCTTCCACCCAATCAGATTGCATAATGGAAATAACACAAAGTAAGCCCTCCATGTCTTTTTCTTTCCTTGAAGGTGCATCTATCACCACATTTTTGTAGATAATTTCAAATTCATAACCTAGCATCTCTGTAACCCATTTTTGTTGCTCTTTTAAATATAAGCATTGTTCCAAGAAGTACTTTAGACTATCATGATCTGTTTTTCCCTTAAAGTGCCTTTTTATTAGGTAAGGATGGAATTTCTTAACTATGTGCAGTACGACCAACAATTCCTTTTTGTAAATGGGTTTGAATAATTTCTTTCCTTTAAGATGGTTTCTTTCAAAGGAAAGGGGCCTTCCTTCTTGCATTAAAATTGCACCAATGCCATGCCCCAAGGCATTGCTCTCCATAGTAAAAGTTTTTGTGAAGTTAGGTATGGTTGGGACAAAAGTTGCACACACARTGTCCTTAAGTTTTTGAAAAGATTTGGTTGCTTCATAAGTCCAAGAAAATGCCTCTTTTTCAATAATATTGTTAAGGTGCTAGTATTTTATCGTAATTATTGACAAACTTGTAGTAATATCATATCAATCCCAAGAATCCTTTAAGCTTCTTCAAGATTTTGAGAATTGGTCATTACATCATAGCTTTAATTTTGTTGGGGTCCCCTCTAATGCCTTCGCGAGATATAATATGGCCCAAATATTCCACTTCTTGAACCCCAAATACACACTTGGAAGGATTTGCATACAATTGTTGTTCCTCTAGTAGTTTTTAGACCATGTCAACATGTTATTCATTCTCTTCCCAAGATTTGTTGTAGATTAGTATATCATCACAAAAAATAATTCACCAAGATTTGAAATGTAGAAGGTGCATTAGTAAGGCCAAACAACATAACCAAAAACTCATAATGACAATCATGTGTTCTAAAGGTTGTTTTGGGGTTGTCTTCTTGCCTCATTCTGATTTGATGATATCTAGAATGGAGATCCAACTTGGTAAATAAAATTTATCCCTGTAATTCATCTAATGATTCTACCAATGACGGGAGTAAGAAACTTATCTTTAATGGTCATGTTTTTGAGCTCTCTATAATCTAGCCACATATTCCATGAACCTTTTTTTGTAAACCATCACCACTGGTGAAGAGAAAGCACTTTGGCTAGGTTGAATGATGTCATCCTCTAACATTCTTGAACCATACACTCAATCTCACTCTTTGGTGCATATAGGTACTTGTAAGGTCTGATGTTAGGTGGTACACTTCCCAGTTGCAAATCAATCCAAATTGGTAAAGAAAATTGATCCCTACAATTCATCTAATAATTCATTAATGACATGAATAGGAAACTTATCTTTAATGGTCATATTGTTGAGCTCTCTATAATATGGACACATATGCCATGAACCTTTTTGTAAAACATCATCATTGGTGAAGAGGAAGCACTTTATCTATGTTTAATAATGCCAACCTCTATCATTTCTTGAACCATATGCTCAATCTCACTCTTTTTTGCATATGGGTACCGATAAGGCCCGATGTTAGATGGTACACTTCCCAATTGCAAATGAATAGAATGGTTGTGATCTTGAGCAGCCAGAATAACTTTAGGCATCTCTCCAAATGCACTGGAATGATTATTGATAAAAAAATTGTAGATCTATGGGAATAGAGGATCTAGATGTTTGAGCATCTAATGATCACAATTGTGCAATTACACCATGGTGTTCCCTTTTTAGCAATTTTGTCATGATGATAGAGCTTATCACTTTAAAGGGTTTCCCTTGGATACATCTAAGTTCAATTTCCTTGACTTTCAAGGAAATTTTCATGAAAAGTTTCTAAAAATTAAGAGTCATTGTTCCCAATGATTTTAACCATTGGACCCCTGATAAAACATTAGCACCACCCATTTGGACTGTCCAATAAATACTCCCTCACAGTGAGCTTAATACCATGGCATTTCCTTGAAAAATTTATGGTACCTCCATTTGCAATCATTACTTGAAAATTTGGTGTTGGATATACAAATCAATTGAGAAGTTTGGCTAAGTTGCAACTAATGAAGTTATGGGTACTACCAGAATCAATCGAGATTGTTACCTTTTTTCTTTCTGATATATCCTTCTATATTGAGAGTTTGAATAGTGCTAATTCCAACCAATGCATGACATGATATATTTGGAGTAGTCTTTTCTAGTTCTAGATCTCATGACATTTCCAGTTCTTAATCTTCTCTCTCTTTACAATCCATGTAGAATAATTTCCTCTCATCGTACTTATGCCCTTTACTATACTTGTCTTCACAATTGAAACATAGTCCCTTTTCTCTTCTTTCATCCATTTGTTGAGATGTCAACCTTGTAGGTTGACTAAGGCTAGGAGATGGAACATGGTGCTCTCTATAGTTTTCAGTGGCAACCCTTCTAGTAGCCATATTTTTACTTTCAACTTTCCTTGCCACAATGAAAGCATGCTCCAAGGACTTAGGTTCCAAGAGATGCACCTCATGTTGAATTCTCTCCTTTAAAGTGACTATAAAGAGTTCTAACAAATTATCCTGTGGAATGTTCTTTACTATGAGACTTAGCTTTTGAAATTGCTAAATGTGCTTTGAAATTGGACCTCTTTGCTAGAGATTTATTAATTGACTAAAAAATGTGTTTCTCTTAATATCCCCATAATGTGTTATCAATTCACTTGTAAAAATGGACCAAGACATAATCGATTCCTTTTTTTTCACAAATCCATTGGTACCGGACAAACTGATTAGGTTCTAAACTCAATGATGAAAGAGTTACCATGTAAAGTTGGCACTTGATGTAGATCAAAGAATTGCTCCATCTGGAATATCCATGTTATAAGATCTTTTCCATCAAGCTTCCTCATATCAATCTTAGGAATTCAGTAGTTCCTTGGCCATGAGTTGAACCTCCAATGATAATAATACTAGGACTCAATATTTGTGGTCTCCAAATGTGTTAAAGTCTTCCCCATATGTGTCTAGGGTTCAATAATTTTGTTCTCCTTGTTTTCATGATTTCCTCAAGTCACAATATCAAATTTAGGGAACCTCTCATCGAGGGAATGTAAGAGTATGGATTCCTTGTAATTTTGTAATCATTCCATCTTTTGATCTATTAAATTTTATATTTTATCTTCAACTTCCATCTTTTGATCCATCCACTTTTCCATTTTATATTCAATTTCTGTTTTAAGGATTTCTTGCAAATATGCCAAGTCAACCATTTTCAACACATTATCACCCACATCATTAAATTGGTTCCTCAATTGGGATACCTAGTTCCCCAAGTCTTCACATTCTTTAGGAGTCATGGATGAGTTTTTGAGAGGTTTGGCAAGTGTAGAACTTTTTCCACCACCTCTTTCCATGTGGGCCAAAATGAATATCTACTTAGAGTTGTCCTCTATTTTCTCTTTACTATGACTTTTCAATCAACTCAAACATATATTCCAATAAAAAATTATGCAAGTTCCAATTTAAAATACCTTTTTAAAATCCTAATTTGGAGATTGTTTTATAGACCAACCTTGCCCCGATATAACTTTGAAATTTTTGCACCTCCATGTCTAAAATTTTGGTATGTGGTAGCTTGATATTTATTCTCTACAATGTTGCATGTTTGACTAAATTCTGATGTGCCAAGAAAAAATTATGGTAACTTTCCCAAAACTTGTTGATTTTGGCCCTTTTAGGAAAGCGAACTTCTACAGATTGCCACATGTCTAATTTTTCAGATCTACTAATGAAATTTTGACCTGAAATACTATGATCCATACTTTATTCATTAAAACTAGTGGTACTCAATTTGGATCTTTTTATAATTAGATATGACTGCTTTACCCAAAACACCTATTTGAGATAGGTTTTAGGACTAGTAAAAAACCTTAAATTCCACAACATGTTAATTGAAAAGTATAGTGAACTAGAATCTAAAATTTTCAGCACAGGTAGTTTGCTATATCATCTTAGGCTTCTAAAAATTTAACTCTCTGAAACTTCTTAGAAAAAAATATATTGAAAATGCCATGACTCATTTGAAGGATCCAAACCCAAGGATCTTATGCTCTGAAACCAAATGTTATGCACCAAACACCCAAATAACATAAAAATAGAAAGATAAGTAACTCCACACCTTGATAATTAAAGAGAAGAGTGAATGGGAAAGGGGGAAACCTCCCTATAAAATATAACAAATGCACAAGATTAGATGATCTCTAAAACTATTTCTCATTGGTATATATAGGAGACAAAGGGTACAATTACAATTAAAGGAGCTAGCCAACCATTAAAGAGCCTAGCCAACCAATAAGGACAACACTAATATAACAATATAAATATAGTAAATTGATATCTAGGGCTTAACACCCTTTTTTCTTTGATGGAGTTTTGATAAGAAATGTTGGGGTTCTAGATGTCAGGGGTGGGTGGTGGTTATCTACCACAATGAAGGATAGGAGAAGCTAAGTTTCCCATTGGGAGTTGGACACACCACTAATAACAAGGTGGATGCCCTTGCAAACTTCTAAGGAACGAGACTAATGGGTACTCTCACAAGTGCTAAAATTGCAATAGTTAGAGACTCTATGATTATTAATAGGTCTCTCCATTATAGGCATACCCCCTGCTCTTCATGTGCTCTTCATTAATAAATCAAACAATTAGGAACACACTTTTCTTCTAAGTAAGAACTTTAAATAGGTCATTACTACCAACTCAACAAAAACTAAACAAGGAAGCAAGCATACAAGTGAACAAGGGAATCACACAAGACATCAGTTCCTTGAAGTTCATAGTGTTGAAATACTATAACTGCAAAGAGTGTTTTATTTATGTATCGAGTCATTATTAATTAGATCAATTCCCTTTTGTGGATTGATCATGTCGGGCATTGTAATTGACCAAATCCCCTTTTGTGGATTGGTCAAACCCTAAATATATTATGCAAATTGAGAAGTCGCCCCTTAGGCGAATTAAAGTGGTTTTAATCACTAAGAAGACAAGTTGGCCATGCCCAGTGCAGAGACACCTTTCCAGCACCTTCTAGTTTGTATAAATAAAGGAAGCCAACACCTCATTTGTTCACTCACTCATTCACTCATCAAGTGCGCAAGTCTGGAGAGCTGTAGTTGGGAGAAGAAGGAAGAGAGAGGCACATTGCTCAGTGTTGGATATTCTCTAGTGTTTTGGTTTATTGTCTTTGAATTGTATTGGCTATCTATATTAAGGAAGTTTTGTTGGGTTTTCTCCCCCATGAGGGTTTCCTAAGATAAATGATGTGTATCTTTTGATTTTGTTTCTCTTAGTGATCCTACCTATGTTATTATTATCTAGTAAATTGAAAAGAAAAATAATAATAGCTCAAAACTTAACATGGTATCAAAGCTAAGCTGAAGAGAGCATCTTTCACTGGATAAAGAAAAATGTCTTCGTTGTCGGACAAGAAAATTAGGGTTTTTTGTTGGAGAAGAATTTTTACCTAAAAACCATCTAGAAAAGTGTGCCCTACCCTAATGAATCTTTTGGCATCTTGAGCACACCTTTTTAGTGGATAGAGCCTCCGGAAAGTCAAACCATAGTTTTGATTGGTACTAGAAAACCAAAAACCAAAAGTACCAGACGTACCAGAAGACCAGAAGTACCAAAAAACCAGGAAACCAGAACCAATACCAGAAGTACCAGTCCAGATTTCCGCAAGCTCAGTTTCAAGGGGTAAAGTTTGGATTTTCAGAAATCTGACTGCACCAACTTACTCGCCTCAGCTCAACGCATCTAGCCCATGGATCAGAATTTCAAAATTTGAAGTTTGAAAAATTAAGTTGCAGTTGTAGTTTCAGAATCAATTGCAATATCAGTTGAAGTATCAGTTGCAGTACCAGTTGCAGTCACCCTGAAAGTTTTTAAGGGTTGGTAATTATTACAATTGCTACAAGATGGTGCCACTACCTATAAATGCTATCAGAGGTATGTACTCACATATGTTTAAATTGTTAAGATTTAAAGGGTATTTGCAGGAGAAGGGATCTCTTGCCATAGATCCAAAAGGATCTCAGATCCAACACATTTCAGAGGAATAATGCAACCCATATTTAATTATTCTGATATGCATCTATTTGTTATGACATTATTTTGATCTAGGTTGCATGTTGAAGATATGACCATCATACTAACCTTTGGTCAAAATTAAAGTTAAGGTATTAGATGGATTAAAATTGAGATCATAGAGTTTATTCTCTAACCCAACTTTCTGTCAAGATAGCATATTGTCTTAGTACAAAAGACAGGTTGAAGAAAGCACTCGTCATCTTGAGTGAAGGAGACCTGGAAGAAAAAGAACACACTCATTCTTTAGGACAAGGTTCCAGGTTCCAGGTTTGATTAAGATTCAAAGTTGCACATCACGAGTTGATAACTACCCCTTTACAAGTAAACACTATAGTTGAGCATATTGAAAAGTATTATACCTGGTAGGAGTCTTTGAAAAGTATTATACCTGGTAGCATATGAGCATAT
>JASDQU010103767.1:89500-106520 GCA_032191745.1 Picea mariana | reverse complement strand
GGTCTTTGACCAGCCTCCCCACGCAGATTGAGCTCGGATTTGATGTCAAATCGACTTGGGAGCTGATCCAATAGTGGTTGGGAGGCCAACCAGTTTCATAAATGCGTCGTTTGGCAGGCGCGCTAGTTTTTCACCCCACAGCCGCGCTTATGCGCCCAATATACGATGATGTTGCGCGCATGCGCGCGTTCTTAGTGGGTGCAATGCGCTTTTTAATTTTTTTTTTAGCCATTTTTGTATAGTTTTAGCTCTTTTGCTGTGTTGTGGAACTAATCCTTGTGCCATGAATGACTGTTTTTCTGTGCTGATGATGCGGAGTTCTTGTCGCCCTGTGCAGACGAAATTTCAGTGATAACAGGGGGCAAGGATCAAAACCACTCACAAGCATCCCCTTCTAATGAGAACATGAACACGTTCATTAATACATCCTCATGATGTATCTCCCACTGATGCATGAGTTCATGAAACTCACACAGATGCTCGGAAGGATTTTCATCTCTGTTTTTTTTAAATATAGGCAAATAATCACCCCATTCATCCACAGTAGGGACAACATTGGGAAAATGAGGAACAACAAAAAAATTAAAGGGATCAAACCTTCGAGCTAGGATTTTGTCCATTTCGAACCAGTCAAGTTGCCAATCATTTCTTTAACCATGGAGTCGCTAGGTGAATGACATGTAGAATGAGTGTGTCTGGTATTTATCCACCATCAAAGACCAAATCTGATTGTTGTGTTCTCCCAAGGGCTACCAGGTGTAGCCAGAAGCAATCACACTAAAACAATGGGGTTGAGACAATGGAGTTGCCTCAGTGGAGTCACCAGGTGCAAGCGCAATCTTCAAAGGTTTTGATTTCTAATGCACCCTCAGAATCAGAAGTTCGTTGTCGTTATACCCAAAGAAAATATCAAATTTTTCCCTAGAAATGATGCCATAAATGTTAGCATCAGAAGTCACCCCTGGATTTCCAAAAAGGTAATCCTGATACCCATCAGTTTCTATGTCACGAAACATAAATACAAAGGCAGTCTAATGGACGCAGACTCGGGATGGTATCATTCTAACTTAGAAAACTGGATCGGAAAGCATAAGAAGGCGAGGTATTGGTCTCACTTCAGTCAGTAGGTTGTAGTAAGGGTGAATAGGAGGAAGACTTCGGTGAGAAGGATGTAGAGGTCTATCGCAGACATTAGGTCTTCCAACAGCCTAAAGAGGAAAAACTTAAAAAACAAGATCTTCTTGAAATTCAAATCTCAAAGAAACTGAAGGTAATTATAAAAACATTACAATCAAAAATTCATCATAACATAGTAAAAAAAATTCATGTGAATGAGTCATCATGAATCCTATCAGTAACAGAGGAAAATAACTTGGAGTAAGAAATATGACTTTCAATAAACAAGAAGTCTCAAAACAAATACATAGCCATAAAACTAGAAGTTTCATTAAAACTTTACAAATTAGTAGCTTTGCTCTACCATCGACCCTTAACAAAACATCAAAATTGAGTATTTATACTTAGAACAACCTGCCAACACCAGGAGTGTGACCTAGTGTTGACACAAGGGTAGACCCAGGGTTCAACACTTCAACAACGCACCAACAAAACCTTAGCTACCGGCCCTTTTGGCAACACCTGCGAAGTTGATGAAGTCTCACCTGAAGCATCTAAGAGGGGGTTTGTAGGACAAATATGTCTACAACCACGTGAATATCAAGTGGAACTAATACAACAATAATGAAACATTCATATATCTTGTATCAGCTAGATCTAGTCTGCGCAACTATACATCTGAGCTAACACAATAATGCAAATAAGAGTATAAAATTGACAAAGATCCAGGCATCAATCACACATACAACATAAAATATACATGGTTCACCCTCTCTATAGGGATACACCCACATAACTGTGCTTATGATATTTTAAGGTAAAGCTTACAATTCTGATCTACGCTCTTAGTCAACAGATCTTATATCTTATTCTCTCTGTCTCCCACCTTCATGTGCACCCAGCTGTAGGACTTGATCTTTGCACCCAGCTGAAGATCTTACAATACTAGAAGGCTCTCACTCTCAACACTCCTCTCTCTCATAGTACAATAATCTCTCAAACAACAATCACTGTCCATACCCAGCACTAGTACCGACCCGACCTAGATCCTCTCGACCTCTATTTATACATTATAGTCCCTCACCAACATCCTTAGGTTGAAACCTAGGTGTCAAAACCCTAATTACCCAAAATCCTCTGTCAACTTGACTCTCCTTTATAGGTCTTCGCCAGCCCGTCTTTCCTCCCTTCTCACGTTGTTCTCCAAAGCATCCAATGGTGGCTTTCTCTGCTTGCTGAGTTATCTATGTTTATTTTCTCTTGCTTATATATCATCCTTAATCTCCTCATTCATCGGCTTTCTTTTTCATAGTTCGCTCCATATTTTCTTCTCTTTTGCTTACTTCGAACCAGTGACAGTCACTGTGTTTCCCACACAGTTCGCGTTTGAACTTTTATTCCTCGATATTTTCTTTCTTCCTTAACCAAGGGCCAACAGGCCCCCAACACTTACCTGTGACTCATCCTGAGGCACTTCAATTCTGATCCTTCCATGTCACTTCGAATTTGGACTGCGGAGTGCAGCCTTTTCTTTCTGCTCCATGTCTTCTTCCCATTGTTGTGCATACTATATTTTCTGGTCTGGTACCCGATTTCAACTGCACCTGGTACCTAGACTCTTTTCTCCTTTTCTTTTACTAAGAGCTACAAGGTAGCTGGTTGTCATAGTACAACCTCAACCAATTCCCATTTGCTAATCCCTCTTTCCATTCTCCCTTCAATGTCTTTAGTTGCACAGCTCCTCCTTCTGTAACATAGGCGACCTCATATGGTCCAAGCCAATGCATTTTGAATGATGTCTTATAAATTTATTGTCATACACCAGTAATAATCACCTGGCTTATATGCCTTCTTCTTGATGTGTCTTTCATGATAGACCTTCTCTCTTTCCTTCTGTACCTGCTGATGGAATCCTGCCATTAATTTTTCCTCTTCTAGTTCAACCAGCTAGGCAAGCCTTTCACAAACAACACCAGTATCATCCATGTCTGTAAATGCAACAATTCTTAAGCTCAATACCAAGTAATCCATCAGGACAACAACTTCGAGACCATAACACAACTTAAAAGGGTTCTGCGTTGTTAATTTCTTACAAGTGGTTCTATAAGCCCAGAGTACTGTTCGTACTCTTAAATCCCAGTCATCCCTGTTCACATTGCAAATCATTGTCAATGGTGTCTCCAATATTTTGTTAAATTCTTCAATCATTCTGTTTGCTTGTGGATGGTAAGGTGTACTCTTCTAAAGGTGGACTGCAAATTCTTTAGTCAAGGCTTCAATTGTCTTATTGATGAAATGAGTACCTTGATCACTCATAAGGGTCTTAGGGCATCCGAACCTAGTTATTATGTCATCAAATATAAAACGCACAACTATAGTTTCACTACAGTCCTTGACTACTCTTGCTTTGGCCATCTAGTCAGGTATTATGTCGCAGTGATAATATACCTTGATCCTTTGTGCTTTCCTGGTGGGTTTATAGGTTCCACGAAGTCAATGGCCCATTTTTCAAATCCTTGTAGGTTCATCTACGATGCTAGAGACATTTCGTCTCTTATGGATGGTTTTCGAACTCTCTGGCATACATCACAGGCTCTGGTATACTCTTAAGAATCTTTGTGTAAAGTAGGCCACCAAAGGCCAACTCGCAGAACCTTCTACGCAATTGCTTTGCCTGTGTAATGTCCTCCTGCAAGGCCTTCATGAGATTTTGTGAGGATCAATGGGTGCTCTGCCTCCATCACACATCTTCTTAGTATCTCATCAGGTCCCATATTATATAGATGACCAACTATTAGTGAAAAGTCTGTAGCGCGCACTACTAGCTATTTCTTCTGGAAAATTGTATACTCACTTGGAGCCATTCCTATTGACAGGAATTGGACTATGTCTATGAAGTGGTCATCCATCTTCCTAATGGAGAGTAACTATGCATCCGATAGTGTATCCTCCAAACTGGTGGGTTCTTCGCCATGTTCCAACCGCAACAGGTGTTCAGGTCCCTTGTTCATTCTTCTTAGCTTAACTATGATCTCAAAGTCATATTCTTGAAACATTAGAAGCCATCTACATATTTTCACCCCCAACACTAGCTTACTGACCATATACTTCAGCACAGAGTGATCAGTAAAAAATTTAAAGTGTCCTCCTAGTAAGTAATGGCGAAATTTTTGTAGCGCGTACACCATGGCTAATCCTTCTCTCTTTGTAGTAGTGTAATTGATTTTAGTTGTAGATAGCTTTCTTCTAGAAAATTATAATGGATGATCAATGTCCCCTTCTCCAGGTTGTGCTATTACTACTCCTAATGAAATGGAAGATGCATCAACATGCACATGAAATTCCTGGCTCTAATCTAGAAAGACCAGAATAGGCGCAGTCACCATCTTTTGTTTCAGTGTGTTGAAGCTATGCTGGAATTCTTCTGTCCAACCAAACTGACAGTATTTATTTAATAACTTTTCCATTGGCGTAGTAATATGAGCATACCCTTTAATAAATTTCTTGTAATAGCCAGTATGTCCTATCACAATGCGTAGTTGTTTGATTGAGGTAGAAGGTGGAAAATCAACTATAATTTCAATTTTGGATGGGTCCACCAACATTCCTTGCTTGCATACAATATGACCTAATAATACTCCAAATGGTGAAAAGAGGATTCACTTCATCAAATTCAAATCCATTTGACATTGCCTGCATTTATCCAACATTAGCCTTAGACATTCAACATGATTTTTCAGCAAACTAAAAATTGTCGATTCATCAAAATAGGCTTCTAAAAACTTATGCAAAAATTCTTTGAACACTTCGACCACCATCCTAGAAAATATGGCAGGGGCATTCTTTAGTCCAAATGGAATCACTATGTATTGGTAGGATCCCCATTCTATGGAAAATGTGGTCTTGTGGCAGTCCTCCTTGGCAATCCGGATCTGATGGTATCCTGAAAACCCCTCTATAAAAGAATATACCTTCTGGCCTCCCACATTATTTAATACTTCATATGTGAATGGTGTAGGGAAGGGATCATGAAAATAGGCATTGTTCAGATTTCTAAGGTCCACACATATTATGATCTCTCCTTTCTTCTTGTCTTGTACTACCATAGGGCTGATCCACTCCGACTCTTCGATAGGTTCAATAATCCCTGCTTCCAACATTCTGTCGAGCTCAATATTCACTTTTTCCTTCACTGGATTTGCACCTTGTTTCAAAGGTATTCTCATTTCTTCCATAGGTCCTTTGATACCCTTCATATCATTGAACTTGGTTGGAAATAAGTTCTGATACTCGTGTAGTAATTCTGTAATTTTTTCAATGGTATCAGTATCCCAGTAATCTACGAAATTGGAAAGCTTCGGTATCTCCTCCATCCAAATATTAACTTTCTATATCTTGATCGGTTGTCCAATGAATGGTAGTTCAACTTCTGGTCCTTCCACATCCATGTGGCCTTCTGTCTCAGCAATGTTTACCTTCCTCAGATCATCATCTTCATCGGCATTAATAATGTAACATCCTTGTAATTTCTGGAATGACGTAGTCCATTCATCCTTTTCTTTCTCCAAAGGGAGGCTAGATGATTCTTTAAATACTCTCTGCCTCACAATATTTAATTCTTGATGTACTGAGGGAAATTCACTTTCAAATAAAAAGGTGGTTAAAAAATTCTGAAGCATACCTTCCCAATTGGTGGTGATGAGGCACAATTCTACTTGAAGGTACCAGTTAATAGGGGTCGTGTCTAGTGTGTTAATGAATTTGTACACCCATTATTCTTGATGAATGTCACTCCAGGCCTCTTCGCAGCTTTGTACATGATACTTTGGGTAGCTTCGACCTGTGTACCTCACTTCACAACTTCCTACTTGTGTTGAAAACCGTGCTGTCATCAATGTTCGACATTGTGTCTAGTCTATGATATTGTTTTTATGTGTCCCCCACCATCTTGTTGGTGTATATTTCAGAGCCTTGTGCATAGCCAGTAGCCTCTTTTGTGCTAGCACAATTGTTTCAAAGTCCATAAAGAAGGATTCTAAAGGATTCAGACTATCAAAGGTAGGTAAGTTACTTGTTGTTGTACCAATCCAATGAACTTTTCTAGTCAGTCAAGCACATTTATTTGTGGATACTTCATACATCTGGTTTTTCCAGTTCTCCAGTGCTTCTTCTAAATCTGATGAACACGCATTGTCACTTCTCTAGCTTATATTCGCATCGGCATTAGGGTTAATGTAATCCTGTTGTCTGGCTGTTAATTTATAGATGTTTTATAGCTCATATGTGGAGTCTTCTTCTCTAATGGGCTATGTATACCACGAACCTTCATCTGGATCTAAGGGTGCAATGAACCTAAGGCCATATCCTTCAAATGTCATGCGTATTTTCTTTAAATCGACCAGAGTAGAATTGTTGAAGGCCCAATCAATTCCTAGTAATGCAGGGTAAGGGAAGCTATCATCAACAATTTCAATTACCTCAAAGTCTGCAAAGATTCTAACTCCGTCGATGTCTATGGGGACATGCTCCAATCATCCAAATGGAATGACATCTTGTTTATTATCCATGTGAATCCTGATAGGAGAATATATCATCTTGGGTTTTCCCATCAGTGCCCAAGTTTGCTTCGTCATGACATTGACCTCTGACCCTAAATTGAGGACCACATAGTCTATATCGTACTCGCCTATTTGAGCATTCAAATGTAATTATTTGTTTGTTCTTATCTTCTTACCAATCTGGTGTACTGCCCTGTTCAGCAAGGGGTCTACCTTTCCTAGCTCATACTGTCTGATTAGGTTTTCTAACTCTTGTACAACTTTCTCATCCTGAAATAATTTAAGACAAGTGTACATAAATTCAATGAGTGTACTTACTTTTTTTCCTTCTTTATGCGCAACCGATTGATCAAATGCCTGAGGCATTCCATACTCTTTCACTTTTGGTTGCGTTTTAGATTAGAATCCTTGGTTCCTCTTGAAATCTTGTCTTGCTTCCTCAAAGATCCGTCTTTCTTTTTTTGCATCAAAAGCTTGAGTCTTCTCCTCAGTTTTCCTGATACCTGACTATTCTGCGATATTTCTTTGGGTTGTTATATCCTCTCCTGTAGCAGTGCCTCCTCGAGTAATGACAACAAATCTAGGTTCGATTCTACGAGGTTCAACATATATCAGTTGTACTTATGGGTTATGCTGGGGTCCTCATCTTTCCTAAACCATAGCCAATAGCACACGACATTCTTCTATGACATTCTCAAAAGAGTTACAATAACTGTAGGTTGTGCAAGGGTTTTGACAATCCCTTGCTAAGTGTCCTGGTTGCATGCAGTTATAATAGATTATTTTTCCTCGGCCTCAGCCCATACCTCCTCCTCATCCTCATCCTCTATATCCACTGTGAGAAGTGAAGTTTCCTCTCCCTAGAGAGTTGTACTTTGGAGTATTTCCTTCTTGTTGTACTTCACTCTGAATCTTGTATATGTCTCTCGACCTCTCATGCATGAGGTCGTAAGCTATACAATCTCAATCATTGTGCCCTACTGATTTACAAAATTTGTTGTACAAGTTTGTGGGTGTCTGAACATACTTTTTCATGTAATAGCACTCACCTGGGCAATTTCTATTTCTGGACACATCACACTAGGGCAGGTTAACTTGCTTCAAGGGGCTCGGAGCTCCTAAGGCCAAATACTCATGGAATAAGGGACAGTGTTCCTTATCATGACCTTCTGATCTGCATCTCACACACCATACATCTTCCCTTTTGTCTTTTCCCTTATATTTCTTCATATCCTCAACCTGTAAAGACAAATTGGTTAGCTGACTCAAGATCTAGCTCATGCCTGAGCTTGATTCTCCCATAAGTGTTGATTCGAGCTTCATGGCGATTTCCAAATATTCTACCTGTGATGAAATATTCTATTGCATCATAGGTACTCTGATGTTTGGTAACAATGCAACGATGAAACATTCTTTGTTCTATTCATCGGGGATCTGAAAAGTTAATCGACTTGTTAGGGTCTTGAATCTTTGGCCGAACTCCCAAATAGGTTTTGCTACCTTTTGTTTGATTTCTTTTATCTCTGTAATACATTGTGAATCCAACTTAGGTTTCTTAAACTATGAAATCAACACATTATTGATCTCGTTCAGTGGCTTACGCTGCACCAGTCCTTGGACAAGTTTCATGTGCCAACTCAGTGCGTGGTCCCTTAACATAGTGTTGAACTGGGTTCTCTTGATGGCTTCATCGGTGATACTTTTAAAATTCCATACAGCTTCACACCTAAACTAATGTTGATCTAGATCTTCAGATCCATCTCCTCCAAAGATAGGGAGCCTCATTTCATCTACCATAGAGCTGACTAGGCTTCTTGTCTGAGTATATGCTAATCTACTAGTAACAATGCTCTGAGGACTCTGGTGGTTCTAACTATTCTGACTGCTAAGTACTGTTGAGACAATAGGAAGATTAATGTTACTTACTTCAGTAGACCGTGCAGTTCCTAAGGTTCCTGGCTTGCTTTGGTGAATTTCTTCAACTTTCCCTTCTTCTGTTATGGTGGGCTCTAAATGTTCTTCGTCGATTAGATCTGTCCCTTCTCCACTATAGAAACCCTCTTCTTCGTAGATTTTCTTAAACAAGTTCTCAAGGTGAACCCCTCAGAATACTTTCCCGCTGCGTGTATGTCCTGCTTTCATGTCACTGTCACTGTCTGAGATCTTGAACATTAGATTTTTCAGGTCCGACCAATCTACTATATCTTCAAGATGTGGTTTTCATGCAAGAGCATCTTGATTCTCAGCTTCAGAAAGTGAAAAAAATTTCCTCTAGGTACTTTGAAAAATTATCTCTCGCCTTGGCTATACGATTATGTTCTGTCAACAACAAACTCAGTGATATACCCTCCAATGGTACTATCAAACTGATGATCTACTGCTCTAGATACAACATTGTTAACTCTCTTGACCTTCTGGATCAGTGATGGCGTCCAAAATATAGTAGGTCTAGATCTAATCTCGAACTAGGTATCGGCTAACCTAGCCAACCATTCAAAAAACTCTTAGTGGATTCCCCCAAAGAAGATATCGTGAATGTCGGTGAAGATGTGTCTTTGTAGCCAATCTTCATTGCTCAATTTAGGGTTCTTGTTCTGGGCTTCAGTGAAGTACCTCTCTTGATCCTTGATCCACTTTTGAATCTCGATATTTAATGGAACCACCTTGACATTCCCTTAAAAAAATTCCTGTCTCGACAATGGAACCATTTGTTGGCAGAGGGGTAGACCCAGGGTTCAACACTTCAACAACGCACCAACAAAACCCTAACTATCAACCCTTTCAGAAACACCTGCGAAGCAGATTAAGTCTCACCCGAAGAAGCTAAGAGGGGGGTTGTAGGAAAAAGATGTCTACAACCAGGGGAAAATAAAGTGGAACTAATACAACAATAATGAAACATTCATATATCTCATATCAGCTAGATCTACTCTGCGCAGTTATACATCTGAGCTAACATAATAATGAAAATAACAATATAACAATGACAAAGATCCTGGCATCAATCACACATGCAACAAAAAATATATGTGGTTCACCCTCTCTCTAGGGCTACGTCCACAAAACTGTGCATATGATATTTTAAGGTAAATCTTACAGTTCTGATTTGTGATCTTAGTCAACAAATATTCTCTCTTCTTCTCTCTATCTCCCACTTTCCTGTGCACCCAGCTGCAGGACTTGATCTTTGCACCCAGCTGAAGATATTACAATACCAGAAGGTTGTCACTCTCAACACTCCTCTCTCTCACAGTACAATAATCTCTCAAACAACAATCACTATTTATACCCAACACTAGTACTGACCCGACCTAGGTCCTCTCAACCTCTATTTATACATTATAGTCCCTCACTGACAACCTTAGTTTGAAACCTAGGTGTCAAAACCCTAATTAACCAAAACCCTAGGTGTGTAAAACCCTAGGTCAACTTGACCCACCTTTTCAAGGCTTCTCTAGCCTGTCTTTCCTCCATTCTCATGTAGTTATCCAAAGCATCCAATGGTGGATTTTTCTGCTTGTTGAGTTGTCTACTATTCTTTTCTCTTGCTGATTTGTCATCCCTGGTATCCTCATTCATCGACTTTCTTTTATGTACTCCGTTCCATATTTTCTTCTCTTTTGCTTACTTCAACCCGGTGACAGTCACTGTGTCTCTTGTGTAGCTTGCGTTTGATCTTTTCTTCCTCGATCTTCACTTTCTTCCATAACCAAGGGCCAACACATAGCTATAGAAATTAAAGATTTGCGTCAATATATTCTTCTGTCAAGCTGCACTTACACTCCTCTATCAGACGCAAGATGAGATCAATATGGCTCTAGAAGGGAAATTCGTCCATAGGGGTACCATGGGTTGACCGCTCCAGAACCTCCATGCCTTCCATTTATGGATTGAGCCGAGGTTTCAACCACCTGCTCAATTTACATTAACTTCTTTTCCTCGGAGAATGGTTGAGACGAAAAGATCAGGGGACGACCATGTTCCTTCTCTCCAAGTCTCGGAAGCTAGCCTCCTTTCCTCTGGCCACTCCTCAATGTAACCTGGGGCCACGAACCTATGTTAATGACATCCCAACATTTCACATTTCTAGGGCTTTCATATGGCTCACTTTCAGATTTCCTGATATCAGAATTGATGAAATCGCTTATCTGACTGACGGTCAAATCTTCTTCTCAACCAACAGTTGTGATGCTTCCTATGGACTCTAAAATAGTCCTCTATACACGATTGGGGGTCGAAATCTTCTCCTAAACCTTACTTTTGCATGACCACAGGTTGTGACCTAGCGCCTATCTCCAAAGGCATTTCAGGATTTCTCCTTTTGGGGATTCCTACATGATAGACTTCATAATTCTCGATCCATGAAACCGTGAAATCTCTGATCAGGCATCACACGCTTCTCTAGTTTGGACAACCCAGATTTATTTTGTGAATTTGCGCTTTGTGACATTTGCTTGTGGTTCAAATCAAAACCCCTAAAACCTAGCTCTACGACATTTCTTAATCCACTGCCACTTGTCCCCATTGGATTGGACAACTCCCACGAATCCACGGTTTCAAGACTTTGGCATATCAAGACATCGACACATCGTCAATTGATACATCGGGACTTTCTCGCATTCCTCAATTAAATTCTCCCGAAGCTCATTTCCCCGAATGCTTGGATCAGCTGACACATGTCCCCTTCAAGATCAATGACTCATATTGATTTTGGGTTTCGGGAGTTTTGATCCTCGACAAAAAGTTTAACAACATTTTGAACTCTAGATTCCCGTGATAATTTTCCACCATTGATCTCTCCCAATGAGATCCATGACCTAGATTTAATCTGTGCTCAAACTTTGATTTCGGGCCCACTCTGGCACTAACCTTCGCGCAACTTTGACCTTCTGAAAGAACGTGAGCCATCAATCAATAATCCTGATTGGATATCCATCGTTGAAAGGCTAAAACTTCCTTCTGCTTGATTTAAGTCCATACCAGCCTGCTCTTAGTGTTACGCTTGTGCATATGGTTGTGGTTTCTGTGAACAATTACCTGGATGACTGACTGAGGGCTCAGGAAGACAAATGATCAGTGACAGAGGTAAAGAGAGAAGTGATCATCTTAGATAAAATAGGAAATCTTAGGGCCGAGACTTCTCAGGTAGGACAACACCGAATAAAATGTCGCTCAAACTATCGAGGGAAAATGTAGAGAGAAATACAAGCCGAAAGGGAAAAAATTAAGAATGGATCTATGAAAGGAGGATAGACAGGAAAAAATACAGACTTAGGTAGAAACCAAAAACCCCTAAGGCTTTGACAAGTTTATGTGATAACAACGTCCATAATATATGAAGACATATAGAAGGGAGAATGCTCTCCTTTGGATTTATGGGCTATGTAATACTCTATTTGTTTGGCTAGGTTATCCGACAACATTTTTCCCTAATCAAAAGTCTAACCCTCTACTACTTCATGAATTATAGGAACCCAATGTACAATAAAATTCATAGGGATTTTCTTTCTGAACATTATACAAAGCATCATGGAAGTATAAATAATATGGGAATCACAAGAGACTGTAGAATATATTCCATGGATATCAACTTTGAATTTATTTTCATTTCCCCACCAAGTTTTTATCATATCATGGACAGTAATTTCATAACTTGCACATTCATCATTCTCAAATTTCATTACAAAATGTGAATTATAAGTATATTTGGGGTTGCAAGTTAATTTATACATTACGTGAATGTCCTTGGGTCGAAATGAGCCAACAATGGTCTTTTGATGATTGTAGATAGTTCTAGTCAAATTATAAACATGATCCAGGGCCCAATGTATCATATCTATATATGGAAACTTTTTGGTCGTGTTGCTACTTTGTGAAGTTCTGATAGGGTAATCATGTCAAATCTGTCAAATTTATTACTTGACAGACGTAAGATTTTCAAATTTTTTACCTTAACCAAGTTAAATATACGTTTAATGATCATGATTAATGAAGATAAGTGATTTTTTCACTTCGACATTCAGGAATTTCGAATGAGAAATGAGAAATATCTCCCGAAGGATGATTTCACAGAGAAATTAGTCGTCCTTTAATTGATACTTTTATTTTAATTAACCATATTTTATGATCTCTTTAAATTTACATGCTTCAAAACTTTGGGACTCCGGAGCTTCGTGGCTTCGTGAGTTTTCATTTGAATTTTTTAAAGTTATCAAGAAGGATGAATTCACACAGTGACTACTTACCATTAATTACGGCAAATAAAACATGCTTACCCTTTAATCTTCGACACTTTATAATTTCAACATTATGGTACTCCAACATTGTTTATATTTGTTGAAAATTTAATATTCTGGAGGACAGTCTCCCGGAGTGATGTGGAAGGATTACTTCATGTCTGATGATGTGTCATGAGAATATGAGTGACATGTGTCACCCTAAATCGTGTTAATTATATGACCAAGAGTGACCAAAATGAGTGCCAGGTGGCATAGGACACATCAAATGAATACTTTAAAACACATTCTGGAAATTCAGATCTCTAGGAATCCAGAGCTTCGTGACTTCAAGATTCTTAGGACCTTTAAACATTTGAGCTTTAATTACAAAACTACCACGTTCCAACGAAAAAATTTGAATAGGAGTTATATTGTTGATTAAACATTTCACGATTTTGAATCTTCAAAGTTATGAGATTCGTAGATCTAGATGAATGTCTAGTTTAACGACTGATGCTTGATATGCCCTGTCAAAATGTAAGAAATTTTTTTATTTTAGGAAATGATATTCCTAGAGCTAAAACTTAATTTGAAAAAGACAAAAAACCAAAAGAAATTTGAAATTTTTTTTTACTCAAAAGTCTTGTTTATGTTCTAACAACCCTAAAATTAGGAAAAAGGGTAAAAAAATCATTACCCTAAATTAGGAAAAAGGGTAAAACAGTTAAAGGGTAAAAGAATTGTAACAAGAAATTCATTAAGGGTAATGTGGTTACAACAAGAAAGTAATTAAGGATAAAGTGGTTACAACAAGAAATTAATTAAGGTTAAAGTGGTTGAAAAGAAGTTAAATGGAAGAGTATAAATACACATCAAGAGTCTCTCATTCTTTCACACAAGTTCATTGAATATCCATCTAGTGAAAACTTTCTCTATTGGTGAATATGAAGTAGCAAGGATGAGGTAAAGTAAAGGGGATGCTTGTTCCAGATTGCAGCAAGGTATTATTATGCAGTAGGCCTATCACAGGCTATGAGGTATGTCATTGTGTGAGTTTTGAGGGTTATATATTGGTAATACTATGAATCATATTTATCACAGGTTATGAGGTATGTCATTGTGTAAGTTTTGAGGGTTATATATTGGTAATGTTATGGATCATATCGGTGGCATGGCCTAGTGATGTTTTTGAGATTATGGTTTATGCTTGATGCACATATTGAGAGTTTTGGTAGTTGTTTAGTACATGGTTTATGGAAAATCTTGTGGTACATGGTTCATGCATATCATATGGTATTTTTTTGAGGCATTTTTTGCATATGGTTGAGTTTCACGATTTGGCGCTATACTTGAGACATATCCTTGGTACATTGTATATGGTTTTTATGGTTCATTGTTAGAGGCACATCTTTGTGATATTGGAATATAATTGAGTCATATACTTGATATATGATCTTGGTTGATTATGATGCATGATTTAGGTTTTGGTTTATACATCTATGCATATGTTGGTATATAGTTGATGATTGATGTGCATGGTTGATGGTTGATTTACATGGTTGATGTACATGGTATAGGTGTTGGTGCATGGTTGATGCACTTGTTGTTGTACGTGTGTTGGTGCATGGATGACACACATGTTTTCATACATGTTGTGGTACATGGTTGATACTTGGTAGGATACATGTTGATGGTTTGGTACATGCTTGGTCAAGGCATGGGTTGGTGATGTTGAACATATAGTTGAGATGTGTCCTTGTTATATGGTCAATGTGAGAGGATCTGGCTGAGTATCATTGACAGTGACAAGTTGGACAGGTTGGTTAGTGATGGGTTGATGTCACAGATTGACAATGGTAGTTATAGTGATAGTGGCAGTAACGGTGACAATGACAATGGAAGCGATTTTGGTAGTGGCAGTTGGTCTATACTTACATCTCAAGGCGAAGATATGGGTAAAGGAAAGGGGTTTGTATCCTCCTTTCGGTTGGTGCCAGAGAAATCAGGGAGTTGGAGCATGAGAATCAGGGGGTTTTAGCCTCCTTCTAGTTGGAGCCGGAGAATTCATGGATTTTGAGATTCCTTCAGGTTGGAGCCTGAGAATCAGGGGTTTGTAGTGTCCTTATAGTTGGATCCATAGAATTCAGGGAATTGTAGCTTCCTTCAGGTTGGATCCAGTAAATAGGGGGTCATAGTCTCCTTCTAGTTATAGTTGGAAAATTGGGAAGTTGGTGCTTCCAATGAATGTATTATTTGATATATAAGAAAGAATTATGTGGCTTTCTCCCATTTGGGTTTCCATGAAAATTTTGGTGTACTATGTATTTGATGTGATGCTCTTATGTTTATATGCTCATGATATATTGATGATATACTGTTGATAAAGTTGAATTTTGTATATTCCAACAAGGAAAGGATCCCTCTCTCATCCAATCATATGGTTAAACTTTTTATCGAACATATAAGTGTCTCTAGCTTGCTATTTTTGATGGGTATTAGTAATGAAGGAATAATTTTTATGGTTTGAATGATAAATTTTATTAAATGAGGGAATGGTTGAATTCCTTATTAAAATGGGTTACTTATGCCTTTTTCTACTATTTTACAATGGTAGTTATGAACAACCAAGTAAGTAGTGTTAATATAAAGTGTATCCGTGTGAAAACTGGAATCCTTTGAAATGGAAGTCTTGCAAGATGTAATTATTCACTATAAGAGTGGTGGAATAATTTCCATGGCACTTGGGAAGGCCTCTTCGTAGTCAAGGATCCTTAAAATTATGAAACCTCCTACTTGAAATGGAAATTTTGTAGGATGCAAATATTCAACTAGATTTGAAGTGAGGATGCCTTTGGCAACCTTAGAGTGAAGGTGAGAGTCCAAGGAAGTTTGGTAAATCCTTAGGGAATAACATTTAAGGGAGCTTGAGTTTTTAAGTCTTGAATCTGACTGTTATTTTGAAGAAAACCCACATTCAAAGTCATAATGAATCACAACCATCGATTCATATAGGTGAGAAAATCCAAATCGTTGGTCAGAAGGAAAGGTCATTGGAATGACCAAGTGCATGATTGCAACATGATTTTGATGGCAGTGACTCTAAGTCAATAAGAGTCATAGACATATCATAGTATTGGACATTGGAATTTCAAGCATTGATGTTGAGTTTAAGTATATCGAAATGTATACTTTCGGAGGCTTGGAAAGAGGTATTGATATGAGAGTCTGATGATGAGAGATTCTGTAAACTATTGATCAACCTAAAAGTTCCCCACTAGATCTCAGTAATTAGATATATGATAATCTATCTTGAGGTGGAAAATATGGATCCCTTAACCCTCATGAAATTATGATACCTCGAGTGAACCTTGACTGTCAGATGTTGCACAGCAAGGATCATTGGATCTATGGGAGTGTGTGTCATCAGAGTGAGCTATTTGGAGTAGCCTATGGTACTCGAAGTGGATGCATTTTAATAGTGTAGGATTTTAAGTAAGAATGTGAGTCATAGATGGGAGAGTGGGTGTGATATATTGACAACCATGGATCTATTGTGGGACCCTCTTTCTCACTTAATGTTTGGAGGATAAGATAGCTTATAACCATGAGGTGACGCAAGGCACTGATATGACTAAATTCGTTGATTTCCAACTTCTAGAATACTTAAATCTATTAGAATGAACCATCTAAAAGGAGTTTTCGAAGTGAGGATCCAAATCTAATAATTTTCTATTATGATGGAAATGAATCCGAGTCATCGTCGATCATTGATCCGATGGTGAGGAGTGATTATATCCATATGATTGGGGGAATTCATGTCCTCGGTTGTTGTAATGAATCTAGAGAGGTACTATCACTGATACTTGGAGGTTAGAGTATAACATTTATCAGATTAAGAATTGGTAAGAGGAAGTTCTCTGATACTAACATCAGGAAAAGGAATCCTAGAGAATTAGATCCGAGCCCTTAGCATGAGAGAAAGAGGAAAATAATACAACATCCAACCAACCTAATGAGGTTTATGGGTTTGGGTGTGTCCCAAATTTGTATCATAGAAAAGTTCAAAATCTAGTCTCGAATGTGTCACCAAGGTCACTTAGCTAATTGAGCACATTTTTGTTTTTATAT
>JASDQU010103767.1:75150-89450 GCA_032191745.1 Picea mariana | reverse complement strand
GATTGCAGCAAGGTATTATTATGCAGCAGGCCTATCACAGGCTATGAGGTATGTCATTGTGTGAGTTTTGAGGGTTATATATTGGTAATACTATGGATCATATTTATCACAGGTTATGAGGTATGTCATTGTGTAAGTTTTGAGGGTTATATATTGGTAATGTTATGGATCATATTGGTGGCATGGCCTAGTTATGTTTTTGAGATTATGGTTTATGCTTGATGCACATATTGAGAGTTTTGGTAGTTGTTTAGTACATGGTTTATGGAAAATCTTGTGGTACATGGTTCATGCATATCATATGGTATTTTTTTGAGGCATTTTTTGCATATGGTTGAGTTTCACGATTTGGCGCTATACTTGAGACATATCCTTGGTACATTGTATATGGTTTTTATGGTTCATTGTTAGAGGCACGTCTTTGTGATATTGGAATATAATTGAGGCATATACTTGATATATGATCTTGGTTGATTATGATGCATGATTTAGGTTTTGGTTTATACATCTATGCATATGTTGGTATATATTTGATGATTTATGTGCATGACTGATGGTTGATTTACATGGTTGATGTACATGGTATAGGTGTTGGTGCATGGTTGATGCACTTGTTGTTGTACATGTGTTGGTGCATGGCTGACGCACATGTTTTCATACATGTTGTGGTACATGGTTGATGCTTGGTAGGATACATGTTGATGGTTTGGTACATGCTTGGTCAAGGCATGGGTTGGTGATGTTGAACATATACTTGAGATGTGTCTTTGTTATATGATCCATGTGAGAGGATCTGGTTGAGTATCATTGACAGTGACAAGTTGGACAGTTTGGTTAGTGACGGGTTGATGTCACAGATTGACAATGGTAGTTATAGTGATAGTGGCAGTAACGGTGACAATGACAATGGAAGCAATTTTGGTAGTGGCAGTTGGTCTATACTTATATCTCAAGGCAAAGATATGGGTAAAGGAAAGGGGTTTGCATCCTCCTTTCGGTTGGTGCCAGAGAACTCAGGGAGTTGGAGCATGAGAATCAGGGGGTTTTAGCCTCCTTCTGGTTGGAGCCGGAGAATTCATGGATTTTGAGATTCCTTCAGGTTGGAGCTTGAGAATCAGGGGTTTGTAGTGTCCTTCTAGTTGGATCCATAGAATTCAAGTAGTTGTAGCTTCCTTTAGGTTGGATCCAGTAAATAGGGGGTCATAGTCTTCTTGTAGTTATAGTTGGAAAATTGGGAAGTTGGTGCTTCCAATGAATGTATTATTTGATATATAAGAAAGAATTATGTGGCTTTCTCCCATTTGGGTTTCCATGAAAATTTTGGTGTACTATGTATTTGATGTGATGGTCTTATGTTTATATGCTCATGATATATTGATGATATACTGTTGATAAAGTTGAATTTTGTATATTGTGGTTAAAAGTGGTAAAAGTGATCATATTGATTCCACCCCCACCTTCTCTCAGTATTCCAACAAGGAAAGGATCCCTCTCTCATCCAATCATATGGTTAAACTTTTTATCGAACATATAAGTGTCTCTAGCTTGGTATTTTTGATGGGTATTAGTAATGAAGGAATAATTTTTATGGTTTAAATGATAAATGTTATTAAATGAGGGAATGGTTGAATTCCTTATTAAAATGGGTTATGTATGCCTTTTTCTACTATTTTACAATGGTAGTTATGAACAACCAAGTAAGTAGTGTTAATATAAAGTGTATCCCTGTGAAAACTGGAATCCTTTGAAATGGAAGTCTTGCAACATGTAAATATTCACTATAAGAGTGGTGGAATAATTTCCATGGCACTTGGTAAGGCCTCTTCGTAGTCAAGGATCCTTAAAATTATGTAACCTCCTACTTGAAATGGAAATTTTGTAGGATGCAAATATTCAACTAGATTTGAAGTGAGGGTGACTTTGGCAATATTAGAGTGAAGGTGAGAGTCCAAGGAAGTTTGGTAAATCCTTAGGGAATAACATTTAAGGGACCTTGAGTTTTTAAATCTTGAATCTGACTGTTATTTTGAAGAAAACCCACATTCAAAGTCATAATGAATCACAACCATCGATTCATATAGGTGAGAAAATCCAAATCGTTGGTCAGAAGGCAAGGTCATTGGAATGACCAAGTGCATGATTGCAACATGATTTTGATGGCAATGACTCTAAGTCAATAAGAGTCATAGACATATCATAGTACTGGACATTGGAATTTCAAGCATTGATGTTGAGTTTAAGTATATCGAAATGTATACTTTTGGAGGCTTGGAAAGAGGTATTGATATGAGAGTCTGATGACGAGGGATTCTGTAAACTATTGATCAACCTGAAAGTTCCCCACTAGATCTCAGTAATTAGATATATGATAATCTATCTTGAGGTGGAAAATATGGATCCCTTAACCCTCGTGAAATTATGATACCTCGAGTGAACCTTGACCGTCAGATGTTGCACAACAAGGATCATTGGATCTGTGGGAGTGTGTGTCATTAGAGTGAGCTATTTGGAGTAGCCTATGGTACTCGAAGTGGATGGATTTTAATAGTGTAGGATTTTAAGTAAGAATGTGAGTCATATATGGGAGAGTGGGTGTGATATATTGACAACCATGGATCTATGGTGGGACCCTCTTTCTCACTTAATGTTTGGAGGATAAGATAGGTGATAACCATGAGGTGACTCAAGGCACTGATAGGACTGAATTCGTTGATTTCCAACTTCTAGAATACTTAAATCTATTAGAATGAACCATCTAAGAGGAGTTGTCGAAGTGAGGATCCAAATCTAATAATTTTCTATTATGATGGAAATGAATCCGAGTCATCGTCGATCATTGATCCGATGGTGAGGAGTGATTATATCCATATGATTGGGGGAATTCATGTCCTCGGTTGTTGTAATGAATCTAGAGAGGGACTATCACTGATAGTTGGAGGTCAGAGTATAACATTTATCAGAGTAAGCATTGGTAAGAGGAACTTCTCTCATACTAACATCAGGAAAAGGAATCCTAGAGAATTTGATCCGAGCCCTTAGCATGAGAGAAAGAGGAAAATAATACAACATCCAACCAACCTAAGGAGGTTTATGGGGTTGGGTGTGTCCCAAATTTGTATCATAGAAAAGTTCAAAATCTAGTGTCGAATGTGTCACCAAGGTCGCTTAGCTAATTGAGCACATTTTTGTTTTTATATAAATGCATATTTAAAATGTTGATTTAATGGATAATAATGTTCTACTATTTCATCACATAGGACATACAAAAAATAATTAGAGGTGAATGGTGCAGTGCACCATGGAATATTCCTCACACCTTACAAATGAGTAATCTGAAGGTCGGAGGGCCAGATAAACCCCTGCAAACTTGGGAAGCCACTATAAGAAATATGAAGGAAGACAAGGAGAGGCTCATGAGAGCTTAGGCCAAGCAGGAATAATTGAATGTAGTGCTACTGCATATTTTGTGGGAAATTCAGAAACACCTACAACAAGGTCCAACCACTAGTAATGTAGAGTTGCAACAATTGTAGAAGTTGAAAACCCTTCAGATTCCCAAGAGCATGGATTAGCCCATATCAATGTAGGAAAGTTCTCCTCCAATAAGATGCATTGGTATGTAAAAAAAAGAAGATATAATGGAAGTATTTCCACAAATTCATATAGTGGTAGGATTAATTCAAAAGAGCTATCCAATAATGATACTAGATCAAATGTTCCAAAGAAGAAGAAAATGAGTCTTAGTTATTGGGGATGAGAAAGTATTTTTGGGTATGTTAGCGCTCGGTAAACTTCATTTGACTGAGAAAATGAATGACAAAGGAAACCTACAAACCAACTTTGAGGCCTAAAAATAGCCTTTCAAAGCTGGAGAGGGCTCTCTCTAGAGACTTGGTCTCTATATAGGATATGGCTTTAAGATATCAGCTAGATTTAACACCTTTAAACAATATTATCTGGTTCTATTGGAAAAATAAAGCAATACCTTGGGCTATGTAGTCGATTTAGGAAACTGATAGAAACAAATGACTCATTGACTGAACTTGAAAGGATAAAGGCTAAATGAGCAACAGTATTTTAGTTTAAAATCATTGAGTGTGGAGAAAGAAAAACACATGAAGCAACCCAGAGAACCGTTGAGGATGAATTCATAGTTCTCTTAAAAGAAACACAGTTCGTCTAAATGGTGTGAATCTAGAGCACTGCACGGTGAATTCTATATTCGAAATTACATTCCGATTTAGACTGATAATACAGATGTGAATATAAAGAACACATGAAAGAACATATGCAAAGAAGGAATAAAATACATCAAACTGTCACCGTTAGAATATTTTCATAAAAGCTTCATGACCTTTTCATTAAGTTTCAATCAGATCAAAAGTTACAATCAATAGTCATTGTCTACATTGTTTGGCCAACCAACCTAACATACATCGAAAATATAGAATATATAAGAAAGGGTGTGCCACTTGGGCTACCCTGCACTCTAACTACTATCCCTAGAAACTAGGTTTTGACTACTCTCTATCAAATGGCTCTTCGAATGACACTTTGCTAAACATTGAAACTGACTATACTCAGTCACATCATAGCCACTCGTCTTTGCTGTGATGGTTCAGTTATCAGCAAGATCTCATCGTTAAATAGTGATGTGTTGATGCTTTCCTTTGACAAGGCATATGGAAGATCAAGTGTTCTATCAGACTCCTGCCACACAATCTAACAACCTTGATCTCTGTCACATAATAGTTTGTTGGTGCATGCATGTGGCAGGTGATTACAGACTATTGCAGGTGCCTCCAAAATGATGACCCCAACTAGGGAACAATTCCTTTCTTCAAACCACATCACAACTAATGTACACATCTCCTTTGCAATGGATGATATTCCATCGTTGTGCATCGTATGTTTTCCACACTGGTATCTGTCAGAGTCCCTAAATCTCGGTAGGAAAAGGGATGCAGGGAAACAAAATCTGTGCCACGTCTGAGAAAACAAAAATGGAGTCAGTCGATCATGCTTTTGGTCTCATCTAAAATCTTGATACCCGAAGCATTCTCCTGAGGGACCAGTTGCACATTTTTTCAGGTTCATCACTTGCCTTTGCAGAACTACATTCCCTTTCCTCTTCTTCTACGCACTGGCTAGAACCGCATGGAATTTCTATATGGTCGGTTCACATTCCCTGAAGTGTTTCTCATTCCTTTCTTCTAACGTCCTCATTCCATGTAGACTTGTGATACAAGCATCGTGATTTTTCATTCTTTCTGACTTCATAATGAGATGATGATGGTCACTTCGTCTGTCGACGTGACTTCCACTTAACAATTTGCTTGACCTTAGGGACATAAGACCTTCTCTTCTAACAGGACCTGACTCTTTGGGAAAATGCCTTTACCTTTTACACATGTTTTGGTTCTGACATCCCTTCCTGACTCGAAGGGCCAACCAGACACTTACTAACTTCGACCCATTCGTTGTTTGGTACCTGACCTCACATCCTTTGACACATGGAATCTGAATCGACTAAGACCGACTCTAACTGAAAAAATGACGGTGCTAACAATTGGATCCAATAGGGATGATATCCTCCTAGTGAGGTGGCAAAGAACGTTAAAGTTGATTCCAAGAACGTTGCAGTTCGATTGCACCATTAGTTTCGCAAGACCCTATCCCATGATCAGCTTTGTGGGCTTCATTTTGAGGTCATATTCTAGGATGGCGATGATCCACTCACCTCTTTTTCCCTCAGGGTCAAGATGAGTCAGGATATCCTTGACTGAGTTGTTAGGCATGTAAGCGATAACGTGGGATTGTAATATGTAAACCTTGAACTCCTTCAGGGATTTCACTAAGGTGTATGCTTGTTTCTCCATAATATCATACCACAATGGGGAATATCTCAATGTCCTGCTGAAGTAAGCTATAGGCTTTTCAAAATTTTGATCATCTTTCTGCAATAGTACACCAACAATGGTGTTCTCAGAGGTGAATGAGAATAATATGAAATCCTTCATGAAATTGGGGCTGGCCAATACGGGAGCTTTGGCCAGCGCTACCTTAATGTCTTTAAACGATTTCCTAGATTTTGGGTTCCATTTGATCTCGTTTCCCTTTATGAGAATGCAGGTGATATGATTTATAATTTCCACCTGATTTGGGATGAATCTTCTCAAGAAATTCACCTTTCCCAAGAAGGCCTACACCTCCTTCTTGTTGTGCAAAGTGTTGATTTTCAGGATTCCTTCAACCCTGCTAGGGTCTATCTTTATTTCTTCCTTCGAGATTATGTTCCCCAACAATTTCCCTTCTTGCATCCGAAAGTGAGACTTTTTTGGATTCAACAATATGTTGAATCTCATGCATTTATGGAAGACCCTATTTAGGTGCTTGAGGTGTTGTTCATCAGAATCAAAATATATAGTGATGTCATCTACATAGATTATAATAAATTCTTCCTTTTCCTCAGAAAATTCTATATCCATCATCCTCTGGAAATTAGCTCCCGGATTCAAGGATGAAAGTCAACTTGGCTTATATGAATGTCCCCCATGGTTTCATGAAAGTTGTATTTTCCCAGTCATCCGGGTGTACCAAGATCTGATTGTAACCTGAAAATCCATCCAACATAGACATCTTCTACGACCCAACTACCTTCTGCAGGATGTATTCCATCTTAGGGAGTGGGTAGTTTTCCTTGAGGGATACTTTGTTCAAGTTCCGAAAATCCATGCACAACCTTATTTTGCCACTCTTTTTCCTCACAAGCATAAGGTTGGCCACCGATTTTGAAAACCTTAAAGAAACGATAATTTTGGCTTCGAAAATTTTCTTTACCTCTTTTTTGATTAGCGAAAGAAGCAGGGGATTTATCCATCTTTGATTTTTCTTGAAAGGATTTTGGTATTCTTTGAGAGGAATTATATGCTGAATCACTTTAGTGTCATAGATCCAGGGGAAAACGTCGAGAATATATTTCATGAGTTTGATATAGTCCTGTTTGACCTCTAGACTGAGTGTCTATGATAATTTGATATTATTCGGATTCTCCTGGGTCCCGATATTGCAATCCTCAACATCCTCATCATTTGCAGTGATCTTGGGATTTCTAGCCACATCATTTTCATCAAACATCTTTTCCAACGGAACTGATTCTTTTGGGATGAAATTATTCTTTAGTTGTATTATGTCCCTCCCAACTATTTGGTAATGAAAAGGGTCATGCTTAGTGCACACATATATTCTTTCATCCTCGTCACAACAACATTCGTCATCAATGTTTATATTAGTGAAATCATTGCTCATTTGGAGAAATCTCTCCACCTGTTTGTCATCCTCAAACACCTGCCGATACTTGATATTATCGGGCACCGCCGCCCTGTGTTTGACTTCAATATCATACTTTTTGTTTGGAAAAATTGGAATTTTAAAAACTGAGGCTGAGGTGGCCAAGGCATCTGCAATTTGATTATGCCCCCTTAGGATTGAAGATAAATTATACTCCGAGAATTCTTTGAGGAGGTCCAGCACTAGGTTTTTGTACACTCTAAGTATGGGGTGCTTGGATTGGTATATGAATTTCACTTGGTTTATAATGAGCTCAGAGTCTCCATGCACTGCTATCCTCTTTGCACTGAACTCTTTCAAAACTTTCGGGCCCAAAATCAGTGCCTCATACTCATCCATTTTATTTGTACAGTCAAAAGCGAGTTTGTATGAGAAATGTTTTATGCCCACCTTAGGAGGACATATCCATGCACTAGACTCTTCTCCTTCCTTGTTGGCAGCTCCGTCGAAACTCATGTTCCATATATTGTTCTCTACACAGTTCCTCGGGTCTGCTCACTCTACTTCTCATCACATGAATTTGTCCTCAACAGTCATGACAGTTGTCAGTTCTTCCTCTTCAAAACTCAGGTCATTGTAAAATATGGAGGAGTCGATCTCAGTGTTGACGGAGTAGATGGGGTGGTTATTTGGCTACGTCTTATTGCTCACCATGTATTTCAGAAGTACTTCTCTATATAACCATATCTCTTGGCTGAAGATAGGGATGGTGGCATATGACATGTCCATCTCCAGAGTTCCCTTCAATTTCGTGGCCCATGACCTAGATAATAGCATGACAAATTCGGGGGGTATATTGACCATGACCACATCCATAACCATATTCTTAGAGGGGATTTGGGACCGCGACACAACCAAATCTTTGATCAGACCCAAACATTTGAATTTCCTTGAATCGAAAGAAAAAAGATCCGTATAGGGCTTGGTGATGTCCAAACCCAACTCGTCCATGATCACTTTGGGCATGAGATTGTGCGATGCACCCGAATCTAGCATAGCATTATGAAAGTTCATGTCATAGATATTTAGACTGACATAGAGTGGGGGGACGTCCTCAGTGTCACTTGCCTCCTCCATGCGTGAACCAAAAAAATGGTAGGGTGATCATCCTGTATGTTCAAAGTGTTGGGAGTCCCCCCCATATTTAGGATTTTAATAATTTGATCCTGATATTATCCTTTGTTTATGAGTTCATTTAAAGGGAGGGAGATTTTAATCTTGGCCATTTCATTCTCAAAGTTAAAAGGGGAAGAGAACTTTTCTATGACCTTAGCACATGTCTCCCAACTTGTTTCTTGAGCTCTCCTTGGAATTTCCTCCTTTGACTTTGCCTTTTCCGTCACATCCTTGGTCGGGTTGTATTGCTTCATTTAGCTTGTGGAAGGAATATCCGTCAGAGTTTTCCTTATGGGATTCATCTGTTGAGGATCCCTTATGGGATTTGTCTGTTGAGGCTCCAAAGACAACTTTTTTCTTCTGAGTTTGTATTGTTTTTAGAACTGCATGATGGCATTGTGATAACCTTTCTTGATTTAATATGTTTCCCAAGACAACGTGTCATCTGTCTCCAACATAATATCGGCATTTTCACTCATGTATTGATCATGTTCTCCCTTTTTCAAGAACACACGTGTGTCCTTTTCATCGCATCAATGCATTTGATCTTCGAACATCTGATCAAAATCATCGCCCACGTAATTTGTTTGGAATGGGGGCCTTATTTGTTGGTCACCCTAGTCTCTCAACTTCCTCTTCCTGATCTATAGGACAAGACCTCTTCAAGGGTTCTGATTCATGGGTTGGGGATCATGTTGTTCTCAGGTGGAGGGTTTGTTTCCTAGGGACATTCTTTCAAACAACTTCTCTATCGTCTTCATCATCAAGTCTAAATTTTTCTCTGAGGGTCGTGAATTCGATGGTTGTGGATCCCCTTTGGGTTTCTTACCACCTATGTTGAATATTTGTTTGACATTTCCTGATGCTATCAGGTTCACCTCAAATTTGATTGATTCACTCATTATGGCGTCCAAATTTGTAGATATTCTCTCCCTTAACAACAATGAAAAATCACTATCAAAGGAGTCAGCAAATCTTAGCTGTGTAGCCACAGGAGCCGGTTGGAATTCTAAAGGGATTGAGTTGTATACCCTCATTAAACATGCTAACAATTCTTGCACCATACCCTTTGATGCTCTCTTCATATTGTTGTACTGCGTCAACAACTACTAAGAATTCTTTTTGCCTCCCCATCTAGTAATGAAATATGTTTCAAACACAACGAAGTATGGAATGCTTACTACTGGAAGGGATTTGAACCACTTTCTAACCTCCCCTAAAAACATCTGCATGAACAACCTCATCTTCGCGTCGGTGTGGTATACCTCTTTGAGATCAACAAAATCATTGAACCAATCTAGGTGCTTTTGGGTGGATGCATTTCCCTTGACATCATACAACTTGGTTGTAGTTCTGGGGAAAATCATGTAGTTGGGACGATAGGAAAAGGGGGATGAATCTAGTAGCCATTTCTCTAGGGGGGTTAAGGATTTGGAGTATTTTCTGAGTGGGATTTTCATCTTACGGGATTAGATATCGAAACCTCTCCTCGTCAAAGACTATATGGTCCAAGATGGCTTCTAATTTGGACATGAACAAATTTTGTTCTAACAACGTATCAAAGTCGAGATAGTCAATGCTTTGAGCCCCATCCTTAGGGAAGGAAATATTTCAGTCTAGGTAATAGAATGGGTCTTGAGCCTACTCCCTTACCCTACGCAAAAGTATATCAGGATCACACACGGGCTCTACAGGGCTAGGGTCAGGATTGGCTCTGGTATAAATGGCCTTAGGAGCCAGGTTTTTTGAATGGCGCTACTACATGGTACTATTCTCTTTCACTGAAGTCGTTAGGGTAAAGGTTTCATCCAATACATATGTTTTCCCCACTATTACCCTTAGGGTCAAAACTATAACTTTAGTCGTTCTCCTAGGGAAACTTTATTCAATTCTATCCCCGATAACGGTGCCAGAATGTTAGCACTCTATAAACTTCATTCGGCTGATAAAACGAATGACAGAGGCAACCTACAAACCAACTTTAAGCCCCAAAAATAGCCTTTTGGACTTGGAGAGGGCTCTCTCTAGATACTTGGTCTCTAAACAGCATATGGATTTAAGATATCTACTAGATTTAACACCTTTAAACAATATTATCTGGTTTTGTTGGCGAGAGAAAGAAAGACCTTGGGGCTATGGATTCGATTTAAGAAACTAATAGAAACAAATGAATCAGTGACTGAAATCGAGAGGATAAAGGATAAATGAGAAAAAATCTTTCAGTTTAAAATCATTGAGTGTGGCAAGAGAAAAATAGATAAAGCAACTCAGAGAATTACTGAGGATGAATTCAGAGTTCGCTTAGAAGAAACACAGTTCATCTAAATGTCGTGAATCTAGAGCACTTCGTGGTGAATTTTGTATTCAAAATTATGTTCTGATTTAGACAGAGAATACATTTGTGAATATAAAGAACATAGGAAATCACATACGCAAAGAGGGAATACACTACATCAAATTGTCACCATTAGAATCTTTTCATCAAATCTTCATGACCTTTGCATTAAGTTACAATCAATAGTCATTGTCTACATTGTTTGGAATACATAGGCAACGATATGCCACTTGGGCTACCCTGTTCTCTAACTACTATCCCTAGAAATTAGGTTTCGACTACTCTCTATCAGATGGCTCTTTAAATGGTACTTTGCCAAAAATAGAAAATGATTGTACTTGGTCACATCATAGTCACTCATATTTTCTGCAACGGTTCAGTCATCAACAAGATCTCGTCATTAAAGAGTGATGTGTCGATTGTTTCCTTTGACAGGGCATCTGTAAAATCAAGTGTTCTGTCAGAATCCTGCCACACATTGTAATGGCCTTGATCTCTGTTGCATGATCATTTTCTAGTGCGTGCATGTGGCGGGTGACTGCAGAATATTGCAGGTGCCTCCAAAATGATGACCCCAACTAGGGAACAATTCCTTTCTTCAAATAGTCACATGTCTAACAAACACCCGTCCTTTGCAATGGATGAGATACCATCGCTTTTCATTGTATGTTTTCTGCACGGGTATCTGTCAGAGTCCATAACTCCTGGTAGGAAAAGGGATGTGGGGAAACACAATTCATGCCATGTCTAAGAAAAAAAAAATAGATTCGATCGATCATGCTTTTGGTATCGTCTGCAATCCTAATACCTGAAACATTCTTCTGAGGGACCATTTGTGCCTTTTCAGGTTCATCACTTGCCTTTGCAGAACCTCATTCCCTTTCATATTCTTCTGCACGGTGGCTAGAACCGCGCATACTTTCTCCATGGTCGGTTCACATTCCCTGAAGTGTTTCACATTCCTTTCTTCCTATGTCCTCTACATTTCGCATAGTTGTATGATTGTATCTTGTGCTTCCCTAAGTTGTCTCTTGAGACAAACCACGTTTTCATCGTGTCCTTGTGATGTTGACGCTTCGAGGGTCTTCATTACTAATTGTTGCCTCAACTCTTTGTTTTCCTGGTACAACTCACCGATAGCGAGCTACACTTGCCTCAACTTCTGCAATGGCTCATGAACATATGTTCTCTTGGTTTATTCCTTCCTCCTTCTACCCCATATTTCTCAACTTGTACCTTCGACAGGTTCCAGTTGAATGGCGTGCATGAGTGACTCTTCAACTTTCGACTTTGCATGGGGATCGCTTGAGACTTGGGTCTCCCTGACTTCCTTGTTCTTCCTTGGAATGCCCCCTATCTAGGGTATCAACTATTGGGGGCACATGGATTCCAAATTCTTTCCTTCCTCCGCATCCTTTCCTTCTTCAACCTCCATGCAATGTGATGTTTCCTTTTCCACGGGTAGAGGGAAATCTCCTTTTGGGTCCTTGGGAATGCCTTCTACAAGTAGAAATGAATCCCAGTAGTTTCCCAATCACCTTAACTCCTTAATTTCAAGAAACTTAATCAGTGAGACATGTGATAGTTTCCTCTTCGATTGATCTACTTTAGCCCAGGTGATGTCTGCCATTTCTTGGAGGATTTGGTGCAATAAGAAGGGAAAATTTACTGGTCTCGTTCCTATGAAATTCATTAACAATATAATGTGATGCAAATGTATCCTGTCAAACCTTCCCTCACATGTGAAATATTTTTGAATTACTCCTAGCAGTTTTTGAAAGGGCTCCTAGAAATATCTACTTGGAATGCCCGTTTTGACTCTCCCACCTAAACAATATCACTTGATGAAGTCTTTATAGTATCGCGCATCCAACTAAATCCTTTTAAACAAACTTTCACCACACGGATGGATATTCGTTGCGGATGACAAGGTTTCCTCTGTCACTTGGAAAGTGACACCCACAATTACTGCGTGGGACCTGTCGAACTTGAGTGTGAACTGTTATTCTAACTTCATGTTGAATCCTTCGATTTTTGTGCAAGAGGTTATGCATCCGACCTATTCAAAATATGCCCTGACTTGTGGATCTTTGTTGAACAATGTCAAGCTTTAAGGCTCGGGCCCAACATTCCTATCACTTTGTGCACCTTTCCTTATGTTCTGGGATGTCGTCATGGTGCAATGCATATTTTTTCTGCACGTAGTGGATTTGGCATGGGCCAAAGGAGGTAATCTCAATTGAAATGGGCTTGCGAGAAGAATTGCAGGTAGTGCATAAACTTGGCTAGTGAAAATTATGAATGAAAAGTGCTCATAATTTATAATCAGGTAGGTGACAGCTAGAATTGTGTCAGGGGACACTGAATCCATGGTGACTGGAGGTTTTGAATCAATCTTGAATAATTTCACAATACATCCACGGGATGGGTAGACTTCGGAGTGTGCAAAGTAAAACTGATAAGAGCTGCAAAACATATGTGATATGAGCACTATGATTTTTCATTCCTTCTGACTTCATAATGATTTGATGATGGTCACTTTGTCTACTGACGCGACTTCCACTTAACAACTTGCCTCGACCTTAGGAATGTAAGACCTTCTCTTCTAATAGGACTTGAATCTTTGGGAAAAGACCTTTACCCTTTATAGATGTTTTGGTTCTGACATCCCTTCCTGACTCCAAGGGCCAACTGACTATTTTATGACTTCAAACCATTCGTTGTTCAGTACTTGACCTCACACTCTTTGACACATAGAATCTGACTTGACTAAGACCAAATCTAACTGAAAAAATGACAGTGCTAACAGGGTACACAACTACTCAGAAAATACTAAGTCAAAGATTAACATTTTCAATATGAATGGAGGTTTCCCCATATGGTGGGAGTACCTCAAGGAATTCAAAGGACTGAAAGAGAGGAAGCTGACATGGAAGCAGTTTGAAATTTATTTTAGAAAGGATTACATATAAGAGAAGTACTTTGATGGAAAGATCGAATAGTTCCATAATCATATGATGGGGAAGATGACCATGGATGCTATGCTAAGATATTATTAGGTTTTTTGAGGTATGTTCCTTACCTCAAAGATGAAAAAGAAAGAATACAACTTTTCCTTAGTGGTTTTCCATAGCTCTACCATGAAATAATTGAATTTGATGGACCTAAGACCCTGGAGGATACCATTAGGAATACCAAGTGTTGTTATGATCATTCTAAGCATAAACAAGAGTCGTCTAAGGACTAGAAAAGGGAAAGGAAATAGAAAAGTGAATTTCATAAGAACAGATTTAAATAATTCCCATTTAAGGATCCAAACACAGTGTCTAGTTTGGTCAACTGAGCATAAGTGTGCATCAACAAAATTTTTCATTTTAGAGTAGAAATAGGCCAACAAAGAATGCAAGGGGAAGAGTAGAGTAACCAAAGAAATGACCTATACAATGTTGGGGATTTGCAGATTCACATTTGTTAAGAGATTCTCCTCATAGGCATAATG
>JASDQU010103767.1:32749-56363 GCA_032191745.1 Picea mariana | reverse complement strand
CTTTTTTTATTAGCGAAAGAAGAAGGGGATTTATTTGTCTTAGATTTTTCTTGAAAGGATTTTGGTCTTCTTTGAAAGGAATTATATGCTGAATCACTTTAGTGTCATAGACTTTCAAATCGTCATAGATCCAGGGGAAAACATCGAGAAAATATTTCATGAGTTTGATATAGTCCTGTTTAACCTCTGGACTGAGTGTCTTTGATAATTTGATTATATTCAGATTCTCCTGGGTCCCGATATTGCAATCCTTGACATCCTTGTCATTTGCAACGATCTTGGGATTTCTGGCCACATCATTTTCATCAAACATCTTTTCCAATGTAAATGATTCTTTTGGGATGAAATTATTCTTTAGTTGTATTATGTCCCTCCCAAATATTTGGTAATGAAAAGGGTCATCGTTAGTGCGCACATATATTCTTTCATCTTCGTCACAACAACATTCGTCATCAATGTTTATATTAGCGAACTCATCGCTCATTTGGAGAAATCTCTCCACCTGTTTGTCATCCTCAAACACCTGCCAATACTTGATATTATCAGGCACCGCCGCCCTGTGTTTGACTTCGATATCATACTTTTTGTTTGGAAAAATTGGAATTTTAAAAACTGAGGCTAAGGTGGCCAAGGCATCTGCAATTTGATTATGCACCCTCAGGATTGCGGATAAATTATACTCCGAGAATTCTTTGAGGAGGTCCAGCACTAGGTTTTTGTACGCTCTAAGTATGGGGTGATTGGATTGGTATATGAATTTCACTTGGTTTATAATGAGCTCAGAGTCTCCATGCACTGTTATCCTCTTTGCACCCAACTCTTTCAAAACTTTCGGGCCCAAAATCAATGCCTCATACTCATCCATTTTATTTGTACAGTCGAAAGCGAGTTTGTATGAGAAACGTTTTATGCTCACCTTAGGAGGACATACCCATGCACCGGCCCCTTCTCCTTCCTTGTTGGAAGCTCCGTCGAAACTCATGTTCCATATATTGTTCTCTACGCAGTTCCTCGGGTCTGCTCACTCTGCTTCTCATCACACAGATTTGTCCTCGACAGTCATGACATTTGTCAGTTCTTCCTCTTCAAAACTCAGGTCATTGTAAAATATGGAGGAGTCGATCTCAGTGTCGACGGAGTAGATGGGGTGGTTATTCGACTGCGTATTACTTCTCACCATGTATTTCATAACTACTTCTCTATATAACCATATCTCTTGGCTAAAGATAGGGATGGTGACGTACGACATGTCCGTCTCCAGATTTCCGTTCAATTTTGTGGCCCATGACCTAGATAATAGCACGCCAAATTTGGGGGGTATATCGGCCATGACCATGTCCATAACCATATTCTTAGAGGGGATTTGGGACAGCAACACAACCAAATCTTTGATCAGACCCAAAAATTTGAATTTCCTTGAATTGAAAGAAAAAACATCCTTATAGGGCTTGGTGATGTCCAAACCCAACTCGTCCATGATCACTTTGGGCATGAGATTGTGCGACACACCTAAATCCAGCATAGCATTATGAAAGTTCATGTCATAGATATTTATACTGACAGAGAATGGGGGGATGTCCTCAATGTCGCCTGCTTCCTCCATGCACGAACAAAAAAAATGGTAGGGTGATCATCCTGTATGTTCAAAGTGTTGGGAGTCCCCCCCATATTTAGGCTTTTAATAATTTGATCCCGATATTATCCTTTGTTTATGATTTCATTAAAAGGGAGGGATATTTTAATCTTGTCCATTTCATTCTCAAAGTTAAAAGGGGAAGAGACCTTTTCTATGACCTTAGCACATGTCTCCCAACTTGTTTCTCGAGCTGTCCTTGGAATTTCCTCCTTTGACTTTGCCTTTTCCGTCACATCCTTGGTCGGGTTGTCTTGCTTCATTCAGCTTGTGGAAGGAATATCTGTCAGAGTTTTCCTTATGGGATTCATATATTGAGGCTCCCTAATGGGATTTGTCTACTGAGGCTCTGAAGACAGCCTTTTTCTTTTGAGTTTGTATTGGTTTTGGAACTGCATGATGGCATTGTGATAACCTTTCTTGATTTAATATGTTTCCCAAGACAACGTCTCATCCGTCTCCAACATAATATCATCATTTTCGCTCATGTATTGATCATGTTCTCCCTTTTTCAAGAACACATGTGTGTCCTTTTCATCGCATCAATGTATTTGATCTTCGAACATCTAATCAAAATCATCGCCTGCGTAATTTTTTTGGAATGGGGGCCTTATTTGTTGGTCGCCCTGGTCTCTCAGATCCCTCTTCCTGATGTGTAGGACAAGACCTCTTCCAGGGTTCTGATTCATGGGTTGGGGATCATGTTGTTCTCAAGCGGTGGGTTTGTTTCCTAGGGACATTCTTTCAAACAACTTCTCTATCATATTCATCATCAAGTCTAACTTTTCCTTTGAGGGTCGCGAATTCGATGGTTGTGGATCCCCTTCGGGTTTCTTACCATCTATGTTGAATATTTTTTTGATATTTCCCAATTCCATTAGGTTCACCTCGAATTCGATTGATTATCTCATTATGGCGTCCAAATTTGTAGATATTCTCTCCCTTAACAACAAGGCGAAATCACTATCAAAGGAGTCAGCATATCCCAGCTGTGTAGCCACAGGAGGCAGCTAGAATTCTGTAGGGATTGAGTTGTATACCCTCATGAAACAGGCTAACAACTCTTGCACCATATCCTTTGATGCTCTCTTCATATTGTTGTACTGGGTCAACAGCTACAAAAAATTCTTTTTGTCTCCCCATCTAGTAATGAAAGACATTTCAAAACGCGACGAAGTATGGAATGCTTACTACTGGAAGGGATTTGAACCACTTCCTGACCTCCCCTAAAAACATCTACATGAACAACCTCATCTTCGCGTCAGCATGGTATACCTCTTTGAGATCAACAAAATCATTGAACCAATCCAAGTGCTTTTGGGTGGATGCATTTCCCTTGACATCATACAAGTTGATCCTTTAGCTATAGTTCTAGGGAAAATCATGTAGTTGGGACGATACGAAAAGGGGGATGAATCTAGTAGCCATTTCTCTAGGGGGGTTAAGGATTTGGAGTATTTTCTGAGTGGGATTTTCATCTCGCGGGATTATATATCAAAACCTCTCCTCATCAAAGACTATATTGTTCAAGCTGGCTTCTAATTTAGACATGAACAAATTTTGTTCAAACAATGTATCAAAGTCGAGATAATCAATGCTTTGAGCCCCATCCTTAGGCAAGGACATATTTCAGTATAGGTAATAGAATGGGTCTTGAGCCTACTCCCTTTCCCTATGCAGAAGTATATCAGGATCATACACGGGCTCTACAGGGATAGGGTCAGGATTGGCTCTGGTATAAATGGTCTTCGGAGCCAGGTTTTCTGAATGGCGCTACTACATGGTACTATTCTCTTTCACTGGAGTCGTTAGGGTAAAGGTTTCATCCAATACATATGTTTTCCCCACTATTACCCTTAGGGGTCAAAACTATAACTTTAGTCGTTCTCCTAGGGAAACTTTATTCAATTCTGTCCCCGATAACGGTGCCAGAATGTTACCACTATGTAAACTTTGTTCGACTAATAAAACAAATGACAGAGGCAACCTAAAAACCAACTTTAAGGCCTGAAACTAGCCTTTTGGACTTGGAGAGGGCTCTCTCTAAAGACTTGGTCTCTATACAGCATATGGATTTAAGATATCGACTAGATTTAACACCTTTAAACAACATTATCTGGTTTTGTTGGTGAGAGAAAGAAATACCTTGGGGCTATGGATTCGATTTAAGAAACTCATAGAAACAAATGAATCAGTGACTCAACTCGAGAGGATAAAGGATAAATGAGAAACAATCTTTCAGTTTAAAATCATTGAGTGTGGCAAGAGAAAAACAGATAAAGCAACTCAGAGCACTGTTGAGGATGAATTCAGAGTTCGCTTAGAAGAAACACAGTTTGTCTAAATGTCGTGAATCTAGAGCACTGCGTGGTGAATTCTGTATTGAAAATTATGTTCTGATTTAGATAGAGAATACATTTGTGAATATAAAGAACATAGGAAATCACATATGAAAAGAGGGAATACACTACATCAAAATGTCACCATTAGAATCTTTTCATCAAATCTTCATGACCTTTGCATCAAGTTACAATCATAAGTCATTGTCTACACTGTTTAGAATATATAGGAAACAATCTGCCACTTGGGCTACCCTGTGCTCTAACTACTATCCCTAGAAACTAGGTTTCGACTACTCTCTTTCAGATGGATCTTTAAATGGTACTTTGCCAAAAATAGAAAATGATTGTACTTGGTCACATCATATTCGCTCATCTTTTCTGCAACGGTTCAATCATCAACAAGATCTCATCATTAAAGAGTGATGTGTCGATTATTTCATTTGACAAGGCATCTGTACAATCAAGTGTTCTGTCAGAATCCTACCACACATTGTAATGGCCTTGATCTCTACTGCGTGATCATTTTCTAGTGCGTGCATGTGGCGGGTGACTGCAGACTATTGTAGGTGCCTCCAAAATGATGACCCCAACTAGGGAACAATTCCTTTCTTCAAATAGTTACATGTCTAACATACCCCTGTCCTTTGCAATGGATGAGATTCCATCACTTCTCGTTGTATGTTTTCTGCATGGGTATCTGTCAGAGTCCATAACTCCTGGTAGGAAAAGGGATGTGGGGAAACACAATTTGTACCATGTCTGAGAAAAAAAAAATAGAGTCGTTCGATCATGCTTTTGGTATCGTCAGCAATCTTGATACCTGAAACATTCTCTTGAGGGACCATTTGCACCTTTTCAAGTTCATCACTTGCCTTTGCAGAACCTCATTCCCTTTCATATTCTTTTGCGTGGTGGCTAGAACCATGCAGACTTTCTCCATGGTCGGTTCACATTCCCTAAAGTGTTTCACATTCCTTTCTTCAGACGTCCTCTACGTTTCGCATAGCTGTATGATTGTATCTTGTGCTTCCCTAAGTTTTCTCTTGAGACAAACCATGTTTTCATCGTGGCCTTGTGATGTTGATGCTTCGAGGGTCTTCATTGCTAATTGTTGCCTCAACTCTTTTTTTTCCTGGTAAAACTCACCAATAGTGAGATGCACTTTCCTCAACTTCTGCGATGGCTCACAAACATCTGTTCTCTTGGTTTATTCATTCCTCCTTCTACCCCATCTTTATCGACTTGTACCTTCGACAGGTTCTAGTCAAATGGAGCGCATGAGTGACTCTTCAACGTTTGAATTTACGTGTGGATCACTCGAGACTTGGGTCTCCCCGACTTCCCTATTCTTCCTTTGCCTGCCCCCTCTCTAGGGTATCAATTGTTGGGGGGACATGGATTCCAAATTCTTTCCTTCCTCCACATCCTTTCTTTCTTCAACCTCCATGCAGTGTGATGTTTCCTTTTCCACGGGTAGAGGGAAATATCCTTTTGGGTCCCTGGGAATGCCTGCTGCAAGTAGAAATGAATCCTAGTAGTTTCCCAATCACCTTAACTCCTCAATTTCAAGAAACTTAATTAGTGAGACATGTAATATTTTCCTCTTCGATTGATCTACTTTAGCCCAGGTGATGTCTTCCATTTACTGGAGGATTTTGTGCAAGAATAAGGGCACATTTACTGGCCTCCTTCCTATGAAATTCATCAACAATATAATGTGATGCGAATATATCCTGTCAAACCTTCCCTCACATGTGAAATATTTTTGAATTACTCCTAGCAATTTCCAGAAGGGCTCCTGGAAATATCTACCTGGAATGCCCGTTTTGACTCTCCCACCTAAACAATATCACTTGATGAAGTCTTTATAGTATCACACATCCAAGTAAATCCTTTTAAACCACCTTTCACCACATGAAGGGATATTCGTTGTGGTCGACACAGTTTCCTCTGTCACTTGGAAAGTGACACCCACAATTACTGTGTGGGACTCATCAAACTTGAGTGCAAGTAGTTATGCTAGCTTCATGTTGAATCCTTGGATTTTTGTGCAAAAGGTCATCCATATGACCTATTCAAAAGATGCCTTGACTTGTGGATCTTTGTTGAACAATGTCAAGCTTTAAGTCTCGAGCCCAACATTCCTATCACTTTGTGCACCTTTCCTTATGTTCTGGGATGTCGTCATGGTGCAATGCATATTTTTTATATGTGTGGTGGATTTGGCACGGGCCAAAGGAGGTAATCTCAGTTGAAATGGGCTTGCGAGAAGAATTGCAGGTAGTGCATAAACTTGTCTAGTGAAAAACATGCATGCAGGGCGCTCATAATTTATAATCAGGTGGGTGATAGCTAAAATTGTGTCAGGGGACACTGAATCCATGGTGACTGGAGTTTTTGAATCAATCTTGAATTTTTTTGCAATACATCCACACAACGGGTAGACTTCAGAGTGTGAAAAGTAAAACTGATAAGAGCTGCAAAACATATGTGATATGAGAGATATGATTTTTCATTCCTTCTGACTTCATAATGAGTTGATGATGGTCACTTCGTCTACTAACGCGACTTCCACTTAACAACTTGCCTCGACCTTAGGCACGTAAGACCTTCTCTTCTAATAGGACCTGAATCTTTGGGAAAAGACCTTTACCCTTTACAGATGTTTTGGTTTTGACATCCCTTTCTGACTCCAAGGGCCGACCGACCATTTTTTGACTTCGAACCATTCGTTGTTCGGTACCTGACCTCACACGCTTTGACACATAGAATCTGACTCGACTAAGACTAAATCTAACTGAAAAAATGATGGGGCTAACAGGGTACACAACTACTCGGAAAATACTAAGTCAAAGATTAACATTTTCAATATGAATGGAGGATTCTCCATATGGTGGGAGTACCTCAAGGAATTCAAAGGACTAAAAGAGAGGAAGCTGACATGGAAGCAGTTTGAAATTTATTTTAGAAAGGATTACGTATAAGAGAAGTACTTTGATGGAAAGATCGAATAGTTCCATAATCATATGATGGGGAAGCTAACCATGGATTCCTATGCTAAGATATTATTAGGTTTGTTGAGGTATTTTCCTTACCTCAAAGATGAAAAAGAAAGAATACAACTTTTCCTTAGTGGTTTGCCATAGTTCTACCATGAAATAATTGAATTTGATGGACCTAAGACCCTGGAGGATACCATTAGGAATACCAAGTGTTGTTATGATCATTCTAAGCATAAACAAGAGTCTTCTAAGGACTAGAAAAGGAAAAGGAAAAGGAAATAAAAAAGTGAATTTCATAAGAATGGATTTAAATAATTCCCATTTAAGGATCCAAAAACAGTGTCTAGTTCAGTCAACCGAGCATAAGTGTGCATCAATAGAATTTTTCATCTTAGAGTAGAAATAGGCCAACAAAGAATGCAAGGGGAAGAGTAGAGTAACCAAATAAATGACCTATACAATGTTGGGGATTTGCAAAGTCACATTTGTTAAGAGATTCTCCTCATAGGCATAATGACAAAAAAAGGGTCTATCATGTTCAAGAGGCTACTATGGTCAATGATGTGGCCAAAATTTTTCTGAGAATATATGCAGCTGTGGAAAATTGAAAAGCAAATCACCAAGCTTATGTGGTGGAGTTGGAAGGTATAATTTACAAGAAACCCATTTCTATTTTAATTGACCCTAGATTTAACCTTATTTATATCTCACCTCAAGTTGTTGAACCATGTGCCTTATAGAGAAAGAGACATGAAAATGCATGGTTCTTTCAGTTAGCCATGAAAACTAAGAGAAAAGTGGAAGAGGTAATAGAAGTTTGTCCATTTGAGATGAGTAGATAACATACTCAAGAAACCTTGGACATCCCACCCCTAGGATCATATGATGTGTTTTTAGGCATGGATTGGTTAGTAGTTCAAAAAGAAAAAATGAACTATTGTGAGAAAACCTTAGAGTGTGAAGATGAAAAAGCAAATTAAATGGTTTTTCAAAGGTTTTTCAAAGCATTCAAAAACTATTTTCAGTTACAAAAATATCATGACTACAACTTAAGAAATTTAGTTGGAAATGTTGTCCCTTGTATGCGATATAGGTGCTCAATTCATGAGAAAGTAAGGAGTGGAAGGATGAAGATCAACCAGTGAAGTGGGAGTTTAGAGATGTGTTTGAAGAGGAGGTGCATGGACTTCCTCCAAAGACGGAACTTGATTTTCAATAAACCTTGTTCTTGGAGCAGTACCAACATCAAAATTACCCTATAGCATGAGCATGCTAGAATTGGTGGAGTTGGAATTACAGTTGAAAGAGATGTTGGATAAAGGGTACATTAAGTCAAGTGTGTCTCCATGGGGAGCACCAATATTGTTTTTGAAGAAAAAGGATGATTTATTTCACTTGTTTATTGAATATATATAATTAAAGAAGATGACCATCAAGAATAAGTATCCATTTCCCATGATTGATGATATTTTTTATCAGCTCAGAGGAGCTACAATTTTATCTAATATTTATTTGATATCTAGATATCCTCAAGTGAGGACTAAGGATGAAGACATCCACAAGAAATCCTTCAGAATGAGGTATGGACACTATGAGTTTCTAGTGGTTCCATTTGGGCTTACCAATGCACCAACTACCTTCATGTCCTTTATGAATAATGTCCTTAACAAATATTTAGATAAGATTGTCTTGGTGTTTTTTGAAGATACCTTGGTGTATTCCAAGGCTAGAAGAAAGCATGAAAAACATATTAAAATGGTGTTACAAGTACTAAGATATGACCAAGTTTATGCTAATTTTAGTAAGTGCAAATCATTTCAAAAGGAAATCCAATATTTTGGCCACATAATATCAACAAAAGGAGTGGCAGTAGATCCCGAAAATATCAAGGAAATTATGGATTGGCCTACCCCTTAGATGTGACAGAGGTGATGTATTTCATGGGTTTAGATGGATACTATAGAATGTTCAGTAAGGGATTTTCCAATATTGTTCATCCCATTACTTCATTACAGAGGAAAGAGAAAAAATTAATATGGTCAACAATGTGTGAATCCATATTTCAACAACTAAATAATATTTTGACCAATTCCCTTGTTTTGAATATCCCAGATACTGAAACATATTTCTAGGTTTGTACTGATGCTCTCAAATAAGGAATCGGTGGATTTCTTATGTGGGAAGGACAAGTGATCAATTATGAGTCATGAGAGATAAATGAGAAGGAGCAATGATATGTTAACCATGATTTGGAGCTCACAGCAATTGTGCATGCATTGAAGATGTGGAGACATTATATGCTCGAAAGAAGGATTGTACTAATGAAACATCATTTTGGTTTGAAGTATATATTTGACCAGCCATGGTTGAATACTATACAAGGCAAACATATGGCTCTAATTAGTGAGTTTGATTTTGAGATCAAACATATCAAGGGAAAGTAAAAAGGAGTGGTAGATGCACTCAGTCGAAGTGTGTACACTATACACTTAGAATTAGTCAGTGTAGAAGAGTTTGACATCAAGAAAAGTATCAAAAACCTCTTACAAGAATATCATATTTTCAATCAGGTGAGAAAGGTAATTCAACAAGAACAATGAGAAAAAGTATCAAGGCCATCAATATACAGTTGATGAATTATTGTTTTATAATAACATGTTGTATGTTCCTAACTCAATAGAGTTGAGGCATTTAAATTTGGATTATGTCAGGGACCTAACCCCTCACATATATATAATAATATATTTTTCATCTAATAAAGGCCAAAATTAGTTAATAATGAATAAATGTATTTTGCATGTAATAAATGTTGAGAAGTCAATGTAAGAAGTGTTGGAATATTCATCAATACTGAGAGGGGGGGTGAATAAGTATTGAGCACTTTTTACCATTTTTAATCACAATATGCAGGCATTTAATATATCAACAATTTATCACTTATGATTTCATTCAATACATCATCAACACATAATCATATATACACAGTACAAAATATTTTTACACGGAAATCAAAATGGGAGAAAACCATAGAATGTGTTTTAATATATTTCTTCAATATTACATCCAGAAAAAGCACCAACTTCCAAACTTCTCCAACACCAAATGGAAGGAGGCACCAACCCCCTATTTATAGGCTCCAACCTAAAGGAAGCTACAACTCCCTAAATCCTCCATCTCCAACTAGAAGGAGGCTCCAACCTGAAGGAAGCTACAACTCCCTAAATCCTCCATCTCCAACTGGAAGGAGGCTCCAACCTGAAGGAAGCTCCAACTCCCTAGATTCTCTACCTCCAACTAGAAGGAGGTTCCAATACCCTAGTTTACAGGCTCCAACCTAAAGGAAGTTCCAATTCCCTAGATTCTCCAACTCTAACTAGAAGGAGGCTCCAACCCCCTTTTTTTATGAGCACCAACTCAAAGGAAGGTACAACTCCCTTGCAAACACCAACCTACTATCTGAAGACACAAATATTCATGTGCACCATCCAACCTCCCAAAAATATAAATAAAAGACTAAACATGTCATTGTAACTGTCACTGATATAGATACATCATCACCATCAATATTTCAATGTTACTATCACTGATACTAATGCATCATCATCAACAATGTGTCATTGTTACTATCATTGATATTGATACATAATCATCAAAACCAGTTCAACCACATAAATCTTATGCCAAGATCACCAATAACATCCCTCAAATAATATGCTCAGGATCACCATGATATGCATGAAACCATGTGCCATGAAATCCATCAAGAATGTTCCCATATGTGCATCAAACCATGTGTCAATATATGCATCAAGCATGTTCCAAGATATGTATCAAACCATGAACCAARATATGCATCAATTCATGTTTCAAAACATCCAATATACAAGCCTTGAACATGTACCAAAACATGCCTTAATCATGTGCCAAACCACTCAATATATGTATTGGATGTTTGGGCTGACAYGAGTTCTAATTTAKGTTTCCAACAAAAACCTRCAAAGCATTGGCCCTTYTGGAGACCAGAAGGAAATGTTGTGCATGGAGTGCACAATGAAGTCTCACTCAATATGGCTTATGGGTGACTGTAGGATCTAGATGTCTACAATCATGGAAGGGATGTTTCTTTGGGGATTTCAGACATTCTTTCTGCCTCAACATACATCGGATCTAATATTCTAACAAATCATTAAATTCATATATACCATTATGTAATATGATTCATTCATTGAGCATCATTCTACAATAAATATCTATTGCATGTTGCATTTTACTTCTACCATATTCATTGATTCATCATAACTAAGTAATAGAAAGAAATAAAGAAAAAATTCCACATAGAGACACAAGTTTTACCATGGTTCACCCCCCCTGGGATACGTCCACAAAGATATGGAATTATTCACTCTTTTATTAATATTCATTAAGTTATTACACTCTATGCATTACATCTGTGTACAAGTGAGAATAGTGAGGCTGAAAAGATCACACCGAGCTCCACATCTTGTGACCTTACCCTCGATTACAATGCATATATCTGTCTCTAAAACTGACTCAAATACCATCTCTCTATTACCTCCAAATATCTCAACCAAAACTAACAAATCTCAAAAACTAGGTCATTCAAAACATTTTATTGCTACTAGCCAAAACCTCTTCCACAACTTGACTCACATGACTCCCAAAAAAACTAAATCCCCTAAGATATCACAATACATATTTATACTACAAAAATGAGTTAAACCGTTACAACAATGACAAAAACCCTTACCTACTAACGAGAATTGAATTAGGTTTGTCAAGTTTCTAACTCCTTGCACATTCTTGATCTGTGTCCTTCCTTTTGACTTTCCTTCTTCCTTGGCATTGCTTTTTCTATTTTCCGGTTCATGTTCCTTTTCTTTTCTATTTTCTAACTGCCTCATTAATTGTTGCATTATTCCACAAAATGACGTGCACCAATAGGCCCCCAACACTCACCTATGGCTCATCCCAAGCCACTTATATAGTGTGTTCCTCCTGCACTAACTTCTCCAACTCCTGGAACCTTCCTGAAATTTGTTCAACTCGAGATTTTACTTGCGTTCTCTTCTCTACTACAACCTCCACAGTCTGCGTTGTAATATGATCCTTCAATAATTCTCCACTTTCTAATCCATCCTATTCAATCTAACCATTAGCTTCATCAATCTCCATCAGCATTTGCTCTGCGCCCTCTTGCAGTGGTTCCAACTGTGCCTACCTTGACTACTTTTCTGCTTGTATGCTCTTCAGTTATGCTTACAAGTTCTTCATTCCCTGTACACTCGTCATATTGTATTTAATTGCCATCATTTTTTTCTTCTTCTTTAATTCATGCACTGTAGTATTTACCCCTTCCTTATTTTCTAACTCATGTAGTTTATCATCCTCCTGTATATCTGTCCACAATTGCTTACTCTTCTTATACAACTCTGTGATTTCCTAGATTCTCTATGGAATAGTCTCTGAATTACCTGTCACCTCCTACTCCCTTTTTGTTCTAACTTCTAGTGGGGTGTTGGGTGCTAGGATTTATGTCAACTCTGTAATGTGTCTCCTGTAAGCCTTCATAGCATGCATTCTCTTCTTAATTTTCTCCTATGTTGGTATATTCCCTTCTTGCATGTTGTCAAGAATTGTTTTAAACACTTCTTCCACCTACTACTCCATTCTATCAGTGTGTTTCTTTATTGTATCTCTCTCGAACTACACCTGGTTTATTTTCAACTCCAATGTATTATTTACTTCATTATCCAGTTGTAAAATTGTCACATCTATGCAAGCCATCGACTGAATCTCTTACACGACATTGATTTGAAGTTTATACCGTGACTTCGTTGGCACCTTGGGTAGTTCCAAGTATATATTATTTGTCTTTCATTGGCTTATGTGTTGTCTTCTCATCCACTTGCAACATATCCTGAGTGATATTGAAATGTTCACTCCCCATGGCTATTATCTGTATTGTCTCCTATGCTAGAATTGTTCTTTCTTGAGACTTTTTTTGTTGTTGCACATGTTCTTTTTTCTTCATTGTAGTAAGTTGTAATTTATCCATTGAATGCTTAACCTTTGTCTACTTCTTGACTATCTCCTCCCTTTGTTTTTCAACATCATGCCATTCCTTTACTGTGTGTTTTTGCACTTTCTCTGTGACTAACTATGAATCATCTTTTGTCAGTGTGATCTCTGGAATGCCCTTCTGCACCTTCACTTTCTTGTGTTGTCCTCCTATCCACAAGACTATCGTTTTTAGTGGTAGAGTCTCTAACTGCGTAGTTGTAGTTGGTATCTCCATATCTGGAAGATCTCCACCTCCTGTTTCCTATGGCATAGGAGTATTTCTATCCTTCTTTGCTCCTCCATTTGGTTCTACTGTATGCTCCTTCTCTTGCATTGAAGGCTTTGGTACAATATTATTCTACCTTTTCTTTCTAACTATTGTACTACCCTATGTTTCTTTGGCTTCCTTGGTTTCTTTCCTTGTATTTGTTGTTGGACTAGATGACAGTTTTGAAGGGCCAAACTTTGCTTTCTTCTTAGATATTGGTACCTTCTTTGGAATCACTCACACCTTCCATTATTCAAGAAAATCCTTCATGGTCCATTACACTTCCTCTCCTGTAATACTATATCTCAATTGTAGCCAATCCTTCTTAGGATCAATTGTGTCCTAGATCCACATGCTATGTATAAAAGCCTTAAAATATGCTATTCCTTGGTTCTCCCTCACCACTTATTGTGGTATTATTCATGTAGTAGATAACTTCTTCTACATCTCTTCAAGCATCATGGAGAAAATGATGGAATTTTCCTTCATTTTCTTCACATCTAAGGTGTGCCATAATGTTGTATATTTCGTTGCGTGACACTTTCCTAGTGTAAATTCCCTAGCCACAAACATGTCGGGAAATGTCACTTCCTAGACTCTCTCTTATCTCTGATACCAATTCATGACATCCCTGGCCCTAAAACAATAGGCCAAAACATACCACCGAATAACCTTTATTCTTTGATACCATTTATATTTAAATACATAACTACCTATGTAAACATTAAAAAACTATAACATTTTGTTCATATCATTATTCATGCAGAAATAACATTAAAACATACAGACATTATACACATACAATTCTAAAAACATTATAACTCAATTTCAAAATGCACATCATACAAATAACAACAATTTGGTACTTATATTTTAATACGTGACCACCAATTGTGTGCATACCTCCCACGAAGCTCCCAACCTTAGACCATGCTGCTCATCATGCTCGGTACTGGTTCACCCCCAAGCTAGGACTAAACTCCACTAGGAAAGGGATTTCTAGGCTAGGCAAGGACAACAGGAAGGTCACACAGATCAACATGAAGGATTTTCTCCCAAGAGCCAACTCACACTAACATCCTACAACCTCTCATTCCCCACATGCCTGTTCCACCCCAGGAAGTGTGCCCCTTCTCTTCTCAATAGTCCTTCAGCTGCCCCAATTCCCTTGCAGGGCTTGAACAACAGGACAAACAGGAATTCCTAGAGCACTATAGCTGCAGTTGGGATCCCTCTGGGAAAACACTTCCCCAACAACCTCTCTCTCCTAGAGAGAGTTTATTACAGGCCTGAAAACCTGCTTCTTCAATCCACGGGCCTGACAACCCACCTCTTCAAACCACAAGCTTGACAACCTGCTTCTTCAGTCCAACCTCTAATTCAATTCAAGTAAGGTGATGGTAGCATAAAATATCGGTATAGAACGGATGATGGTATCAAGACACACTCAGTCAAGAAACTACGTGGGCTATAACGGTAAACCGTTAAGACACAGCATGGGTTCATGCCAAGTACAAGTACACTATACTCCATAGGAAATACATAAGATAACTAAAATATGACTATAGGTTCCCAAGGTACATTCTTTTTTATAGGTTGATGATGGAGATGATGGATCAGTATGTGAGTCAGTGGGTGAATCGGGTAATATGGTAGACTTGCGAGCAAGCGAGGGTCACGATAATGGTGTGGAGGAACCCCTAATGAGATGACTTCCCAATTATAACTGCATGCACCCAGGTTGACGTATGTCTTCCTGAAGCTGTATGAGCTCCACTTAACACTCGTTCCCTCTCCCAGGAACCTAGGACAACACAAATTACGTCCAACCTTAGCCTTTTGGAAATAATAACATAATATTATTCCTTTAGAGGTAAGTCGTCTAGCTTAGCCCCTAATCCTAGACACTTAGACCCTTCCATTACCCTAAATAGTGGAGCTTAGTCCTCCATAAACATTTCTTCATGGTCAGTCTACAGGCAACAGTGTAATTTTATTAATGATATTTGTATTTACATATACAAAAATTAGGCTCATTGGCCTTAAGAATCTAGGCTCTGCATCCTAATAAACATATAAGTATTCCAGCTTATCAACACTTGTATCACCAACCTATAAACATAAATAAAATTCAATAGGGCTCGACCTTAGAGTGTTACAATCCCCTCCCCTTATCTTTGCATCGTCCTCAGTGCAACTTATTTACACAACAACATAAGTATTTCCAAAATCTTTAAAATGATGTGGGTACTCTACCTTCATAGCATATTCATACTCCCATGTTGCATCCTTAGGACCATACCAGGTCAATGGACTTTTACCATCCCTATGGCTCGATTCCGGAGATTCTTTCTTTTCTGGTCCAATATACGGGCTAGATGCACCTGAAAAGCGCTTTCCTACTCCACATGAATCACATTCCAATCAATAACATGATTAGCATTAGGTACATATTTCTTAAGAAATGACACATGAAATACATTATGTATATACATGGATGTAGGAAATGCAAGAATATATGCTATTGGACCAATCCTCTCTAGGATTTCAAATGGCCCACAATATCTGGCTTCCAACTTGGAACAACTTCCCAACTTTAGGGAACTCTTATTGGTTTTCACCTTCAAGAAAACATGATCCCAATCTTTAAATTCCTTGTGAGTTCGATTCATATCAGAATAGATTTTCTTTCTGTCTTGGGAAGCCTTCAAATTCTATTTAATCTTCAACATTTTCTCTTCCATTTCCTTGGGAAACTCTGGCCCAAACACTTCCCTATTAGCTGGGTTTTTCCAGCTTACTAGGGTGTTTCACTTTCTATCATAAAGTGCTTCAAACAAGCTCATAGTCAATGATGCTTGATACCCATTATTGTAGGAAAATTCTACCAAGTGTAGATAATATTCCCATTTATATGGTTTGTCCATAACATACATCCTTAGAATGTCCTCTATCACTTGGTTCACCCTTTTTGTTTTCCCATTCAACTCAGGATGATATGTTGTGTTGAAGTTCAAATTTGTTCTAAACCCCTTGAATAACCCCTTCCAAAACATTGAGGTAAATTTTGGGTCTCTTTTAGACACAATTGTCTTGGGTATTCCATGCATGTGTGATACTTCCCTCATATAAATATCCAAAACATTTGTTTTCGTGTGAGTAGTCTTCATATGAATGAAATGGGAAGCTTTAGTAAGCTTTTCCACCAGCACCATGATTGCATCATGTTGTTTTCTTGTTCTGGGAAATCCTATGATGAAATCCATTGTTACAAATTCCCATTTCCACTAAAGAATGGGTAATGTCTATGCTCATCCCTTACCCTTTGACATTCCAAAAATTTGGCAATATAATAAACAATCTTCGTCTTCATGCCTGGCCAATAATATTGGCTTTTCAATGATAAAATTGTTTTCTGATATCCTCAGTATCCTGCATAAGGTACATTGTGCATTTCTTTTAAAATTGCTCTCCTCAATTTAGAAGAGTTGGTTACATAAACTTTGTTTCTATACAGGAGGATTCCATCAATTCCCAATTCATAGTCCTCAAGCTTCTGATGCATTTTACCTTGCTGCAATTTTGTTACCAATTCCATATATTGCAAATCTTATTTTTCATCTTCTACAAATATGTCTTTCAAATATGATTGGTACATGCTAATGGTTGTAGTATGCAACTCATGCACTCTTTTGTTGAGTGCATCAACCACTTTGTTCTCTTTTCCTTTGATGTGCTTGATATCAAAGTCATATTCATAGAGGAATTCTAACCATCTTCTTTGTCTGAAATTTAGAGTTGGTTGATCAAACAAATACTTCAGACCATTATTGTTTTTCCTCAGCTCGAACCTCTTTCCCATGAGGTAGTGCCTCCACTTCTTCAAAGCGTGTACTATGGATTCCAACTCCAAATAATGAGGGGCATAGAGACTTTCATCCTCCTTCAACTTCTTTGAATCATAACATACAACAAACCCATTTTGATCGAGGACTCCACCAAGTCCTTCCTTGCATGCATCTGTGCAAACCATAAAATCTTCATTTATATCAACAATCAACAAAATTGGAGCACTAGTTAACAATTGCTTCAATTGTTGGAAGATCATTTCACATTTTGTTGTCCCTTGAAATGTATTCCCCTTCCTTTGCAAGGAAGTGATGGGGTGATCTATTCTTGAAAACCCTGCAATGAACCTTATATAGTAACCAAATAAACCCATGAAGGATCTAAATTCTGTCACATTCTTAGGTTTTTTCCACCCTTTAATGCCCTCAATATTTTTCAGGGTCCACTGTTATCCCTTCTTCAGATGTGATATGTCCCAGGTAGTGAATTTTGTTTTGATAAAATGAGAACTTTATCAATTTGGCATACAATTGATGCTCCCTTATCACTTGAAACACCATCCTCAAATGATTCTCATGTTCTTCCTTTGACTTGGAATATACAAGGATTTCATCCAAAAAGATAATGAAAAACGTGTCTAAATATTCTCAAAAAACACCATTCATTAAGCACATGAAAACAACTGGTGCATTTGACAACCCAAATGGCACCACTATGAACTCATAATGACCATACCTTCTCCTGAAGGTGGTCTTGTTGATATATTCCTCTTTAATCCTTACCTAATGGTATCCTGACTTAAAATCTATCTTTGAAAATATATTTGCATCCTTCAAATAATAGAAGAGATCATCAATCCTTGGTAAGGTATACTTGTTCTTTATAGTCACTTTATTCAACTATCTAAAGTCAATGCACAATATTAATGTCCCATATTTCTTCTTCACAAACAATATTGGGGCACTCCAAGGTGACACAGTTGGGCGTATATACCCCTTCTTCAGAACTTCTTCAAGCTTCATTTGTAACTCCTTTAACTCTGGTGTACTTATTCTATAAGGATCCTTTGACATTGGCGCTGCTCCAGGCATTAAATTTATAGAGAAATCAATATCTCTCTTTGGGGGTAGTCCTGGTACCTCCTTGAACAAAACTTCAAAGTCTTCCAGGACTACATGTTCCTCCATATTTGACACCTTATCCTTAGATGTTTCCTCCATATGGGCAACAAATAATTAACAGTGCTTCATGTAACACTTCTTTAGTTGCATTGCTGGAATTTCTCTAATAGTCATTGTCCTAGGAATTCATTGGAATGTTCTTTGATTTCCTTCCTCATCTAGGAAAGCAAATTCCTTTTTATGACAGTCTAAGATGGAATGGTTTGGGTCTAACCAATCCATACCAATTAGGAAGTCATAATAACCTAAAGTGAAGATGTTCAAATCTTACCTTATGCTCAGTCCATTCATTCCCATAAGGCATGACTTAACCATCTCATTGACTTTTATTTTGGCTCCAGCAGCCATCTACAACACCAAGAGTTTCCATGCTTGCTTATCGGAAAATATGAACTTTCCACCATATTAGGATCTATATAACTATGACTAGCTCATGAATCAATTAAAATAGTAATGGTTTGGTTGTTGATCATACCTTACACTTCAATCATATGTGATTGATACTCTGCTTGCTTGTTGTCTAGGGATGCATATATCTGTGGTACATTTCTACCCATGTCCCCCACTATCTCATCTCGCTGAACATTGTGAACATATCTCACTTTGTAACTTTTGTGAGGATAATCTCTAAACATATGATCACCTTTACAGCCCCAACATTGAATAGGTGGTTTCCTTGGCCTTTGACCACCTGTCTCAATTTTTATGGCTTCTCTAGAATTTGGTTGTCCCTGAGAATTATTTCTAAATAATGGTGTCTTAGTTCCCTTCTTCCTCTGATCCATCTTGAATTTATTCTTGTCTTCCCAATATCTTTGGAAAGTTGGCCTTGCTTTTTGTTGATCATATAGGAACTTACGTCGCCTTATGGTATCCTACAATGTTTTGAGATCATCATATTGTATTTTTTCATTGATGAATGGTGGAAAACCACTCAAATACCTTTGAATCTTGACTATCTCATCCTTGATGAAAGAGACATACTTCAACAATTCTAAAAACCTTCTTTCATATCCATCTATTGTCATACTCCCAAGCTTGAGTTCAAAGAAATTTTCATTTTCTTGTCGTTGTATCTCTTAGTCAAGTATTTATTTTTGAAATACTTCTTGAATTACCTCCAAGTAACATTTTTCTCCTTAATGTGTTTCACCTGCACAAGTTGATCCCACCACATGGATTCATTTCCTTTGAGTTGATAGATGGAAATTCTTCATTCTACATGGGAAGAATAATTATGCAATTGAAAATATTTTCTCATGCCCAACATCCATGTCTCGGCATATTCATTCTTCTTGTGCTCACCATCAAATGTAGGAGGTTTGATTTTTTTCATTTCTCCTCATAGCTCAAACACCCTAGACCTCTTATGCTTCATAACGAGGATGGGATTGATTTTTTGTATGATCTCTTATTGGAATTCCTCAGCAAGTGATGGTGATGTCTTCTAACACTTCTTGTTCTTATTTTTTCATTAGGAGACCTGTGACTTCTTGATTTTCTTGAGCTACTCTCCTTATCCAATTTATTTTTTATACTTTCCAGGATCTGCATCAACTTCATGTTGAAGTACCCTTGTTTCTCCCTGGCTCTCATAAGATTTTTGTTATCTGCTCGGTGAATTTGGACTTCTTTTTGCAATTTCTTAATAATTTTCATCATGCTCACGTCTTTATCTATTTCTTATCCATGCCCATTGGATTTTGTCTCTTCAACTCTCAAATGGACATCAATTCCTCTAGCTTCATTTTCCAAACTGTAATCATCCTGTGCCTCCTCAGTTCTGACAATTGTTAATTCTGCAAAATGTGCATTTAGCCGAATTTTTGTCAGGATATTAGACTTAATAATTTTCCAGAATAACATAAACCAATATGGTTCAAAAAAATAATATCTGACTCCATTTTTAGTGGGTCTTGGTTGATCAAGAACCTCTCAAGATTTTATCTCTAATCCCATCTCTGTTCTGCAATAATTTCCTAGCGCTATCTCCTTTTATTTATCCCTTGGTTCACATGCGACCGCGATTGTGACCTACTGCTAATGATTCAGGAACTTATCCAGAGCCTTGAAACTTTGGGCTTCATGGATTCGAACGTTTCACTTTTTCTGCGCATCCCAAACATCACAAAACAACGAACTAACAAATGTGTGAAGAACAGTGGATCTACGGTCCACATTACTTTCTCTGATCCAAGGTGAATCAGAGCTTCGGGAACTCCAGATTTGGGGCTTCGGGACTTCAAAGCTTCCAAAGCACTTCCCAAAAAATCTCTCAGAGTGCCGAATTGGTGAGTTTGTGAAGTGACAGGATCAATGGTCCATGACTTCCCAACATCCGACAAGTGATACTTTTTATGGAAATTCGTCTTTGGGGCTCTGAGACTTCAGATCTTTGGGGCTCTAGGACTTCGAAGGATTTCACCTTTTCACATCCCAAAACTCCCGGATCACAAATATCTGAATACTTCCATGTCACCCCTGGTGATGTCATTACGTCATGTTACTTCATTGCTATGGAACTTCAGAATTTCCTTCCTTACATTTCATCATGAACCATTTCTTTTGGAGTGTCAAGTCTCTATACTTTACGATCTAGTGCCACACGTCTATTGTGACCATCAGAGGCCCCACCATCCATACTCCAGAGGAGGGCCAAGTGGAAAAATATTAGAAGTGAACACGTGGCCTAATCAAACGGGTGACATGTGTCACATTCTAACTAGCATTTTAATAATCCAAAGGTGATTAACTCACTAACACGTGGCACACATCTCATGTGTCCATGTCATTTCGAGTGACGTTAGCAAGCCACGTCACTTCAAAATTTCAAGCCTTGACGGTTTTTACACTTTCACACTCCAATTCTTCTGAAATGTTGAATTCCCAAACTTCCTTACATTCCGGGGCCCACATAGTACAACTGTCACCAACTAAGGTGGTGGCTCATGGCATGTATAGGAAAGTTCCACATCATTTCTACTCTTTTTTCAGGCCTTCAAGCTTCGGTGGTTTACGTATCAACACACTCCAATTCTCCCAAACACTGAACTCAGGAACAAGCTAATATGTCCTTGATCAAATCAAACAGTGAACACTCCCCTCTCTCGGATCTACAATGTAGATTCTCTTTGGGACTTCAAAACTTCGACCTTTGGCCCCTCTTGCTCTTATAACCCATAAATTTCACCGAAGTTGCAAAGTTCGAAAGACTTGGGATTTAACCATCATGTACTTTTATCCAAATCTGTCAGTTGTGAAATGTCCTCCTTCTCCCAAATAGCTCCTACAACCCAACACCTTAGTTGTTGTACTTTCTTTCTTTGTTGCCATTTCTCAAACCTCTACACCTCCGGTGCTTCTGAAAACAGTCCAAGTGTTCTCCCAATTCCCTTCTAGCACTCTATACATCAAAATTATTTTTATCTTTTACTCATAATTTCTTCTTCGTGACCCATCCAGGTTCCATGTAGAAACCATGGGATCTGAGCTTGAATTTTCTCCATTTCGACAACAATTCTTTTCCGAAAATTTTTCTTCAACTTCCACTAACATGGCCCATCCAAGCTCAGATTCGAAGCCATGGCTCTGATACCAATTTGTAACATCCCCAACCACCAACAGGCCGAGAAATGTCACTTCTTGGACTTCTCTCTTATCTCTGATACAAATTCATGACATCCCCGAACCTAAACCAACAGGCTAGGCCATGCCACTAAATAACATTTATGCTCTGATACCATTTATATTTAGATACATAACTATCTAATTACACATTAAATAGCTATAGCATTATTTTCATATCATTATTCATGTGGAAATAAAATTAAAACATACAAACATTATACATACACAATTCTAATAACATTATAACTCAATTTTAAAATTCACATCATACAAAGAACAGAGATTTGGTAGTTATATTTTAATATATTACCACCAATTGCATGGGCATCTCCCACAAACCTCCCATCCTTAGACTACGCTACTCATCATGCTCAGTAGTGGGTCACCCTCGAGCTAGGACTAAACTCCACCAGGCAAAGGATTCCTAGGCTAGGAAAGGACAACAGGAAGGTCACACAGATCAAAAGGAAGGATTTTCTCCTAGGAACCATCTCACACTAATATCCTACAGCCTCTCATTCCCCACATGTCGATCACACCCGAGTAAGTGTGCCCCTTCTCTACTTAACATTCCTTTGGCTACCCCACTTCCCTTCCATGGCTTTAGCAACAGGTCGAACATGAATTCCCAGAGAACTATAGCTGCAATTGGGATCGCTCTGGAAAATCACTTCCCCAACAACCTCTCTCACCTGGAGAGAGTTGCTTACATTCCTAAAAACCTACTTCTTCAATCCACGGGACTGAAAACCTACCTCTTCAAACCACAGGCCTGACAACCTACTTCTTCAGTCCAGCTTCTAAGTCAATTCAAGTAAGGGGATGGCAACAACAAATCTCGATATAGAACGAATGATGGCAGCAAGCCTAGCTCAGTCGAGAAACTGTGGGGGTTGTAAAAATAAAATGTTAAGACATAGCATGGGTTCAGGAAAATTACAGGTGTGTTGTACATCACAGGAAATACATAGGATAACTCAAATATGACTGTAGGTTCCCAAGGTGTGTTCTTGTTCATAGGTTTACAATGGAGATGATGGCTCAGTACGTGAGTCAGTGGGTAAATCGGGTAAGATGGTAGACTTGCGAGCATGCGAGGGTCACGAGAATGGTGAGGAGGAACCCCCAACAAGATGACTTTCCCAACTATAACTGCATGTGCCTAGGTTGACACATTTCTTCCTGAAGATGCATGAGCTCCACTTAGCACTCATTCCCATCTCCCAGGAACCTAGGACAACGCGGATTATGTCCAACCTTATCGTTTTGGAAATAATAATATAATATTATTCCTTTAGAGGTAATCACTCTAGCTTAGCCCTTAATCATAGAGACTTAGCCCCTTCCCTTACCCTACCTAATGGAGCTTAGTCCCCCATAACTCTTTCTTCATGGTCGGTCTACACGTAGTAGTGTAATTTTATTTATGATATGTGTATTTACATATACAAAAATTAGGCTCATTGGCCTTAAGAATCTAGGGTCTCTGACCTAATAAACATATAATTATTCCATCTTATAAACACATGGCTCACCATCCTATAAACATAATTACAATTCAATAGGGATTGGCCTTGGGGTGTTACACCTAGCCTCTAGTAAAATCCATTGTATTTCGGTTCTCTCTACCC
>JASDQU010103767.1:13470-26277 GCA_032191745.1 Picea mariana | reverse complement strand
AAAAAACACTTGCAAATAATCAAGTCTTCAAAAACCTATGCTTTGATACCAACTTGATCTAAAAATCAAGAAGACTTGTATTCTTGAAAATATTTGCAAGATTTAATTCATGTGTTAAAATGCAAATGGATCAATTTTGCAAAACAAATTTTATATAAATTACTCATTCAAGATGCATATAAATAGCAGCAATAAACAGTAAACACATAACACATAACACAATAAATGATAAAGGAGTTCACCCCTCTCTTGGGCTACATCTCCTGGTCCAGCTTCCAATGGATCTTTTGTATTATTTTCTCAAAGTGCTGAAATATGTTCTTTATCATTCTCAAACTACCAAATAGATGGCTCCAATGGCTTCATAACATCCAAAAACCCCTAGCTAGGCTTTTTTGGCACCTCGTTCGGCCAAAAATTGAAGAAGATGGGCTTCTTGGAAGTTCCCCTTCAAACTTGTTGTCTCTGGATCGCCAAAATGCACCCTTGCCTCCTCAACCTAGCCCCCACGCACATAAATGTGGAAAAAACTAGTACCGGATGCAATTGCACAATTGGTACAAACTGTAGGATGGTTGCACGCTAGCCCTTAACTGCCAAGGCCGACGGGCACATGGCCACCACATGACCTAGCGCGCATATAAAAGGGCTTAAGTTTTAAACCATATATATATAACCGCGGGTTTTAAACGTGGGCACACCACAATGGTCACATGGCATATATATAATCGTGGGGTTTAAATGTGTGCACACCATAATGGTCACATAACATATATATAACCGCGGGGTTTAAATGCACATAACAATGGTCATATGACATATATATATAACCGTGGGCCAGTCTGTGCCCCATTTCAAATTATTTCAAACTCATATAAATTCAGACTCATATATATGTTAAGTACTACATGTGGGGGCACCGGTTGGGCGACCCTTCCTAAGGATTTACCCTGCCCAGAGGTCGCGGGTTCGAATCCGGCCAACAACATAAATTTTAAACCAATATCCAGGTGACATGTGGCGGCTATTGATTGGGCCACGTGTCACCATCCCATTCACTACAAACAAGCCACATCATATGCCAATTTTACACACAAATTCCTACCATGTGTCGTACGACCCTGCCACGTGTCATACGGTCTTCCACGTCAACATCTGTACAGACTGTACAGTCAGCACATTTTTTTTGCCTATTTGTCATTTTGAACAGAACGTGATATCTCTCTCATCCGACGTCCGTTTGAACCCAAATGAGTTGCGTTGGGTTCATGATGACAAGGCCTACGCTCTCGTTCGATTTGAAGAAATTCTGAGCACTTTGAATTTTGAGCAAAATTTGATCCCTTGGATCATCTCTCAACTCTTCTATAGTTGGATTTTTATGTTTATATTGATTCTCCTCCAATTGTAAGGTTTCTTGTAGAGCCTCATCATAATTATGGAACTTTTGTTGCCTCAATGGATATTTGAAATGTGGTAATATTGAATTAACAAATAGGTTCCTATGTTGCATGTCTGTTATAGGATAATTTCAGTCTCTTGAAATTCTGATCGAATTCCCAAACTGACTCTCCTGGCTTCTATTTTATTTATATCATCTCATTCATATATTGATGTTATGAACTTGGTCACTGGAATTCATTGATTAGTTCCTTCTTCAAATCTGCGATGGTGCTAGGTGCTCCTTGAGAGTCACTGTTTAATACGAGGCCCATATACTAGTCCAGTGCATAGTATCCTAATGTGATTTCAAGATAAGCTACTTTTGTATCTTCATCCATGATTGTTTTAGCTTCTCAAATCTTTTCACAAATAAATAAATGCTTCTATGGGTCCTTTGACCCTTCTCCACGAAAGTTTGGTAAACAAATAGTTGGATCTTCTCCTTCCATTGTAAAGTTTTATGTACTACCTCTGTGCAGTGTATATAACTAACTACTACTAGATGAATTCGTACTTCCACTTGAATTTCCACTAGATTCTCATCCTACTAAAATCCTTCTTCCACTGATTGCTAGTTGTTTAACTGGTTCTTTCTCTTCAATCATTTCAATATCCTGCTTAGTTGGATCCCATGGTCTGAACATCCCCTTCTAATTATGCATTCTCTTCCATGTCCTTCTCAACAATTCCCTTCCAATCTGATCTTCTGGGTTCCAGCCAGAAACATAACCATTTATTGTATGTTTGGGCTAACTCGGGTTCTACTTTAGGTTTCCAACAAAACCCTACAAACCATCGACCCTTATGGAGACTATAAGGAAACAATGTGCATGGAGTGCACAATTAAGTCTCACTCGATATGGCTTATGGGTGACCGAAGGACCCAAATGTCTGCAATCATGGAAGGGATGTTTCTTTGGGGATGTCATACATTATTTCTTCCTCAACATACATCAGATCTAATATTCTAACACATCATTAAATTCAGATCTACCATTCTGTAATTAGACTTATTCATTGAGCTTCATTCTATAGTAAATATACATTCTGTGTTGCATTTGACTTCTACCATATTCATTCATTCATCATAACTAAGTAATAACAATAAATAAAGAAAACATTCCACATAGAGACACAAGTTTTACCGTAGTTCACCCCCCATGGGATATGTCCAAAAATAACTTGAATTCTTCTCTCTTTTATTAATATTCATTAAGTTTCATTGTGCACATTACATCTGAGTACAAGTGAGAATAGTGAGAATAGTGAGGCTAACAAGATTGCACCAAGATCCACAACTTGCGACCTTACGCTCGATTACAATGCATATCTCTGTCTCCAAAAACTTAATCAAATATCATCTCTCAATTATCTCCACAACTCTCAACCAAAACTAACAACTCTCAAAAACTAGGTGGATCAAAAAATTCTCTCGCAACTAGCCAAAAACTCTTCCACAACTAGACTTGCATGACTCCCAAAAAAAATAGATCTCCTCAAATCTCACAATGCCTATTTGTACTACAAAAATGGGTTAAAAATCGTTACAACAATAACCAAAACCATAACCCACTAACCCCAGGTGGATTAGGTTTTTTCACTTTCAAACTCTCTGTGCGTGGTTAATCCATGTCTGTATTCCTTTGACTTTATTTCTTCATCGACGTTGTTTTTCTTGTTTTCCGATGTGCGCTCCTTTTTTGTTCCATTTTCTAAATTCCTCATTAATTGTTGCACTGCTGCCCAAAATTGATTGTGCCAACAATATGCCTCAAGTCATATTCCACAACATCCAATAAACCTCCAAGATCTTCCTTAATAATATGCCATAACCTCCAAGATATGCACATCAAAACATATAGAAAACCATACGTTTTATCATGTAAAACCTAGTACATCATATCTCATATCATTAATCCTTCATCAACTTTGACATCAAGAGATGAGCACCTTCATCAAATATTTCCTCAGCCTTGTTGGACTGGACTAGGAAATTGGTCAAGCCTCGCACGACGTGTTCTATGCAACCGATGGGGTCCTTGCGGGATTCCCTATACCTAACTCATGAGGGTATACTCAAATAGGGTTATCAAAAACCCTTCTCCAATATTCATCTTCAAGACTTACCTCCTTCGCACTCTTCCGGTACTCCTCCTTCGTTAGGAGATCACATACTTACTTTATGAAACATGCTTGGTTTTCATTTACGAAATGAGAGGATCTTGCATGTATTTATACTATTCTAAGCACCTCCTTTACTTGAATTTAGGGTCAACCTATAACTTCTTATTTTCAATAACTTTTATCCTTTAATTAATTTTGGGGATGACTTGTAACTTCTTGGTGCAACTGTTTGGGGGATTTTTAACCATACTTTGGGGCTTTATATTTAAGAGGGTATAACTTCTCAACTGTGAGGAACCACATGGCGTACCACCTACCATTGGAAACAAAATGAAGAGGACTATCCATTTATGAGAATTTTTCATATATTTGAACTGTCTTTTGTACTCTTTTCCTCCAATCAACTTTGGGCATCATGACCATACCATATTCTTAGGGTTTCTTTGACCATACATTGTGACTTCTTTGCTAAAACACTAGGGATTCTTGTAGTCTTCTTCAAAGTGTATTCCCATGAGGTCCATTCTTAGAGAATCTCAGGGATGATTTTAAGGATGTAAATTTATATTAAAATGTAGAAACATGGGCTAATCTTATTAGTCCTTGATATGGAAAATGTAAAATTTTTAGCGATAATTTTGTAAAAATATTCAAATTTCTAAGGATTTTATATACTTTCTATAAAATTTTGGCGATTTTTAAGGTAAAGTAATTTTATTCTATGGAATTTGGGTGAATCATTTTTAGAAAAATGGAAATTGGCGAATCCTTTTTTGGGAAAAACCATGGAAAATTAGGCCATTTGCGAAATTTAGCCCCCTAAAATCATCGATGTTAGAGATACACCATAAGGGGACCACTTTGGAGATTCCTTCAAATAGACACATCACTTCTAAGAGATTCTTGACTTCTTCTAGGGTTGACATCAATGACAACCAACATTCCAACAAGAAGACCTAATAGAAGCTTCTACCTCTAGAAAGATATTCCTCTATAATTTTCTTTAGAAGATATAATTAGTATAAATATGAGTACGAGGCATGAAAAATATTTTTTCGAGAATTATTATAATAGAGATTTGCTATGTTGGAGGCTTCCCCCTCGAAGAAGCAAGTGAACATTGATTTATTTGAAAAAGGATATTATTTATGGTGTTACTCTTCTTAGATTTTGTTGTTCCATTGATATATGTTGAATATTCTTGTTTCTACATATTATATTACATTATTGTACCTAACAAGTGGTATTAGAGCACTTTCCTTGATAGGAATTGTGGGTTAAAATTTTTTTAGGGTAGAGACATGTTCCAACATCTTTAAACTATAGTTATTTGTCCTTGAACACATAAATCCATGTTTGGGGAAGCATACACATAGGAAATACAAGAGTTTTTTAAGATTACATTGTCGGACACAGTTGTAACCCTTGTTGGTACCCGTTTGAGTGGTATCACATTAGACGACACATGTATACAGACTGACCTAGGTATCATTAAACCCACTATAGATCAATTGATCATCCCCCTGACTATTGTTGGGAAAATCTCCCTATGGACTAGCAAATAGAGTTCAAACTTTCCATGCAGATATGACCGAAGAGAAACTACTTTTTACCCTCATTTCTAGACTTAAATCCCCTTTTCTTAGTAAATGCATGGAAATATCAACCTACCTCATTCCTGGTGTTTGATGTTGATCCTCCATTGTACTTGATTACTTGTTCACAATACTCCTTCCAAATATGACCTGCATTCAAGACAAGCAACAACTATGCATGCATACTACTTATATACTAACGGGTTAGAAATCCAAACATATACTATTCAAACTATAAAAAGTTTATGAATTGGGACGGGAAAAGCATTTTCTTTATTACTTTGAATGAGTCAACTTACAAAAGTTGAGACCAGCCACCACTCCGTGAAACTGATCCTAGGCTTCTCTTCTTCTGTCCTCCAACTACTTTGCTTTGAATCTCCTTTGGCACAAGGAAAGGCTAAAGGGTTGGGACAATGGGAATACGTAAATGGGCATAGTTTCTTTGCTATCATTTTCTTCATTTTCCAAATGGGACCCCTACCCCTTCTTTTATAGGCTAGAAGGAGCTAGGTATTTGGACGAACCCTCGGCCATGCATGGCTGGGAGTTTCAGTTAACTCACCCATAGCTTTTGTGTTCCGTCAACAACTTTCCTTTTTTCGTGCTTTGTCGGTCCACGCGGGCTATTTTGGATCAGCCAGTGTGTACATTCATGTAGTAATGGAGTAGGGCGTGTGGGCCTTTATAAAAGAGGATTTTCAAGGAGTTGTTCAACAGTGCTTTGCTCAATCATTCGACAATCTTTACTGATGTGTCGAATGATTGAGCCCAAGGATCAGGAACTAAGACGTGTCGTCTGCAAAATAAAAAATGTCTCACCGAGGCGGGCATACCAATGCTCAAGATAAAATAGAATCATGGCTACCAATCAAATACATTGTAGATCCATGTCAAATAACTATAAAAAGTAGCTGTGAACAATACACAGTGGAGCTACATCTCGAAAGCAGAAAGATATACATATGGAGTATCCATCTTACAGAAGTTGATTCAGCCTGATGGCTAGAGATGAGATCTTTAGAGCTCGATCATCAATGTCAAAATATTCAAAACTCGGGTAGGAGTTTAATATGAGTGTATGAATGCACTACCCAGAGGTCTTCGATAGCTCATCGGTCATGGACTTGATAATATTGATGATCAAACTAAAAGCTTTAGTGATTTCAAACAAGGAGTTGATTGGATGTTCAGGATGGCCAGGTATGAGGACAAGAGACATATTGTAGAGGAGCTGACTCAGGATTGGTGACAAACTTCCCTTGGATAACAACATGACAAATGATGAGACTCAGGCAACATGGCATTAATCATAAATCTACAAAGCGGGAGGCAATGCAAACTCTCCATATGTTTGGAAGGATAACCAAACAGTGGAGGACACAACTTTATATAGCAAGAAAAGATTCCTAAGGTCATACTACATCCCAGAGTCTGATGAACAAAGGGATAGATATGCTTTATCTAAGGGCGACTCATTATGCTGCCAATAAAGAAAATACTTTTCCCTTCCTCTTTTTGGGGTATATTTGATTTTTTTGTTCTTTTCAATAATTGTGGAAAAAGAATAAAGGAATATTACATTACAAAGGAGGAACGAGTTTTGCAAACATACAATCTCAAGGCACAAGGACAAGACTGATGTTCTAGTAGAATGATACTCGGGAAAAATCCTCTTGGGGCCAAAGGTGTTAAGACGCAGAAGAAAACTGTTACAAGGTTGGCGTATAAGGTATGCAAATGCGGTTAACAAAACACACAATGGTAACATCCTTCGATGTAAGTTTAACGAGCCCACAGAAGGTAAGCTCAGTGGTTTTTCATATTTAGAGAGTCTGAAAAAACATGAAAGGAGACTCCATTAGGGTACCTTTTTCAAAGATAGTCTAGTCGGTTTGAAAAAAGGGTAAACTAACACCGTTTAGATTTCTATTCAAAACCATTTTAACGAGTGTGATAAAGGCAAGATCACTCGACCATTTTTTCATTTTTAAGGAGTCTGAAAAAAGCTTAACTATGGACTCCGTCAGGAATGTTCTTCTGGACCAATTTAACGAGTGTGCAAGAATAAGGTCACTCGACAATATTTTCACTTTTAGGGAGTCTGAAAAGAGCTTAACTATGGACTCTGTGAGGGTTCCTTCTTCGTAAATTTAGTCCCTCAGGCCTGAAAAAGAGATAAATTATACCTGAGGGTACTCTTCTATAGAGTTGAAGTTCCATAGAGTATACCTTTGTTCGTACAGTTGATCATCTGGACCGAAAAAGGGATAAACTATTGCCGGACAGACGTGACTTCAAATTTCAGTTTAACGAGCATGAAAGTCCACAAGATCACTCGAAAATCTTTTCATGTTTAGAGGGTCTGAAAAAGGATTAAAAGAAGACCCATTATTTTTTGGGAGTCCTGAGGGTAAGATCAAGAGCGAAGAAGAATCATGCAAGTGAGACTCAAACTCATATTCAGGAAAGACTATAAGGACTCCCGAGCCTACAGTGTTTTAGAGACGACATGGACACCATAATGCAACCAGGACCTACTTAGGGCATCCATGTTCTGGTAAGCTCTACCACCAAGTTGCAACACTTCTAAAGTAGATATGATGGTTTCGTGTCACAACCTGATGGGATTGATCCTATGGCAAAGGAAAAATACAACGAGACACAAAAGTCTAGGTAGTAACCTAACCTATATGCTCAAGTTGATTCTTGGAAAAAATTTCATGGACCGCCAAAATTTCCTCAAAACTCAACAAAAAAAAAAAAACCACACGGGCTGTCTCTAGACAGGCCACGTGTACACTCGGGCAGAGTAAAACCTCCAACCTCATGTAGTGGGGGCACCTTGGATGTGGATCTGATTTTTTAGGTGTTTAGCCCATGCTGTGGACCAGTATAACAAGGCCCATTGACCCTGAACCTATTTAGAATTTTTACGTGCCACAAGCACTACTTGTATGTATTTTTTGAGGGCATAAGCCCTGTGATGCATTATTGGTCCTATTTTTGATGTTCTTGTGTCCATCTATGTATTTTGGTTACTTTATGATATTATATATGTTTTTTTTTTATCTTTTGTGTCTTATGGATTACGTGTGCAAAAATGTATTTACATGCTTATGTCAATTTTCTTTCATATGTGTGCAAGATGCCAATGTAAAATTTGATTAGCTAGAGTATCTGTAATTTGGTTTAATCTCCTAGGAACATGAAAATGTGTAATATAATCAAAATTTCGTTCTAAGAGACGTACCCTAAGGAATCGTCGATGTAAAGTTCGATCATGAACTCGGTATACTCTGTTTAACAGAGACACAACCAATTGAGTGTCGAGATAGACCCGAAGATGAGAGATACCCAATGACAAAGCATCACGAAGCAACTCAATAACTGCACTATACTCAGCGACATTATTTGTGGTGTCACCTAAGCATATACCTCCAGATGATAACAACTGGCCCTGAGGTGTAAAGATTACCCAATTTGTAGTGGCAAGCCTCCGAGTGTGCCGACTAGCACTGTCTACATACCCAATGAACACCTTGGAATTACTTGACATTTTCCATATTAATGAAAGATAACATCAATGACACGTCCATAACATTTAAAAGAAACTAAAAAGTAAAAGTAAAAAGACTATACATATGTTACATAAAGTTACCCATAGTGACCTTCCTATGAGTAATACTTCTTGAGGTAGAGCCCATTTCTAGGCTCGGCCAAAGCAATCCCTTCAAAATCAACGAGACAATAAGCACCCTTTTTTAATACCTCTTTTATGATGAAAGGTCCGAACCACATGGGTTTGAATTTTCCTGCCCCCAGGGGGTCCTTATCTTGGTCATAGACCAAGACAAGGTTTCCTTTAGAGAAAATCTGAGGATGAACGGACCTATCATACTGACACTTGAACTTATGTTTATGAGCCTCGTTGGCCAAGGCCACATCATGATGTTTCTCATTGAGCTGCTCAAGGTATACTAACCGTTCTTCAAGTGGAGAAGTGTCTGGCAATAATTGTACTGCCAATTTTAGAGAAGGGATCTGACATTCGATGGGAAAGACTGCCTCTAGCCCATAAACGAGTTAAAAAGGTGAGAAACTGGTTGTAGTCTTAACAGATGTTCGGTAAGCCCATAATGCCAAGTATAAAATCAAATACCAATTTGACTTTACTGAGTTGATAGTTCGTTGTAGAATAGTCTTAAGAGTTTTGTTTACAGCTTCCACCTGCCCATTGGCTTGGGGGTAGTAGGGTGATGAATGCTCTTTTTGTAAGCCAAGATTTGATGTTAATTTGGTCATCATTTGGTTCTGAAAGTGACTGCCATGGTCAGTAACAATATCTCTCAGGGCACCGAACCTTGCTATGATCTAGTTGAATAAAAAGAGAGTTGCAGTCTCTCCAACATCTTTAAACGTATAGCTTCGACCCACTTAGTGAAGTAGTCTACAACTACGATGATATAGTGGTGCCCCCTTGCTGAAGGGGGGTTGAAAGTAGTGTAATCAATCCCCCACTTGGTGAAGGGATCAACTGTGATGACAGGAAACATGGGAGAAAGATGTTCCCTCATCTTCCGAGAGAATATTTGGCACGGATGGCACTTCTTGACCGATTCCATACAATCTTTGATAAGTGTTGGCCAAAAGTAACCTGCTCATAGAATATTCTGGGTTGTTTTCAACCCAGAAAAATGACCGCCACAAGCTCCGGTATGGCAATCATTCAGCACAATAATTGCCTCCTCATAAGTGACACATCAATGTAAGATGCAGTCTACACCTCTCTGATACAACGTATCATTGAGTATGAGATAATTCTTAGCCTAATGGCGTATACGTCGATGCTCATCATGCGAAGCAGAAGTGGGGTCCTTAAAAGTCTAGAGACAGATAAGTATATCTCCATACCAAGGATCTGAAGATGTGATAAAAAACATATCTCCCCGGATAGGTGATTCTTCAGGCACAACGTCACTTGACTCAACCGGAAGTTCCGAAATAAGCTCTGCGAAGACCAATGACTTCTTGGACTTTGTTTAAACAAAGCCTAAGTAAAACTCCTAGAGGATGACTATCCATCTACTGATTTTTTCGCCTATTACCCGTCGTGTCAACATGTACTGGAATGGATTCACGACAGCAATGACGGTGGTCTTACGAAACAAAACATAATGATGGAACCGTTGAACAGCATGAACTACTGCCAACACAAGTTTTTTGATATGAGAATAATTGAGTTCCGGTCCTATGAGGCCTCGTCTCAGGTAATAGATCACGTATTCTGAGAACAAATCATCTTCCTGAACTAAAACCATGCCAATGGTTGACTCTGCTGCAACTAGATATAATAAGAACTATTTGTTATAGTTAGGTGGTCAGAGCAGAGGGGCAGTTGTGAGGGCATGTTTTAATGCATCGAAAGAGCATTGAGCGGCATTGTCCCAATAAAAAGGAACATCTTTCTTCAGTAAGTGCATAAATCCCTTGGTGATTTCGGCATAGTTGGTGATGATGCGTCATAAAAATTTCACTTGCCCTGTAGACTTTGAATTTGAATGATTGTGCGTGGGGGGGGCAACTGGATTATTGCCTCCACCTTAGGAGGATCAACCATGATCCCTGTTGTTGATACGATGAAACCTAACAAATGTCTTGACGTTACGTAGAAGTTGCACTTGTTTGGATTCAAGCTAATTCGAAAGTAATGACAGCGTTCAAAGATCAATCTAAGGTGTGTAGGATGATCCGTTCTCTTGCAAGATCGTGGTGCTAAATCATCTAGATAGGCCTTGACTATATGATTGAGATCATGAAAAGAAAAATAAATGGCCCGCTGGAAGGTGGGTCCAGCGTTTTTAAGACCGAAAGGAATTTTACGATACACGAATGTACCCCAAGGACAAATGAATGTCATTTTGTGTTGGTCTTTGAGTTTGATTTGGATTTGATTATATCTCAAAAAACCATCCATGAAAGAAAATGATTTGCAACCAGCAGATTCATCAATGATCTGGTCGATGAATGGTGTTGGAAAATTATCTTTGGGACATGCCTTGTTCAAATAACAGAAGTCGGTACATACAAAAATCGTGTCTTGTTTTCTATTGACCGGCATAGGATTTGACACCCATTGAGTCAAATGGATAGGGTAGATAAAACATGCCTTTAGAAATTTCTCTACCTCAATATTGACGGTTGTTTCTTTCTTAGGATTAACTGGATGAAGCTTCTGTCGGACAAGTTTGGCATTAGGATACGTTGTGATTTCATGTTCAACTATTTTTGGATCGATACCTAGCATTTCCTCATAAGACCAGGCAAAAACGTCATAGAATTCTTTGAAAAGATCCATGTAGATTTGAATCTCTTCGGAGGAGAAATCTTCTTCGACGAAGACATTCTCCACGATGCCAAGGTTTCAAGAGATGTTGATTGGTATAGTTTCAGCGATATTTTCCATATTTCCCTTAGCATAAATTCCATGTGTAGCTAAGAGATTAATAGGACACGACTAATCTCCCGTCATGGTCATGGTGAATTCTCCTGCTTCGATTCATCTTAACTCTAGGAGAAAATATGATCTGTGATGAAGATCTTCCCAAGGTTTGTCCGGACTAGTCATTGCTTCGATCACTACTTCATCAGAAGGAAAGACTAAGTCTAATGAATCGATGTTAGCGAGAGAACCCTGAGCCCAAATAGGCTCTAGAAGTGGATCTAACTCTTGTGCAGGAGTCAGATCAATGTTAGTTGAAGCTTGTTGAACTAAAGAGTACGCTACTTCAATTGCAGACAAGGGAATGGACATGCCCATGTGCCCTGTCTTGTCCATCGGGGCTGATGGGGAAGGAAGTATCCAGGGATCTTTGAAATAAGTCACGCGGAACGATGAAACTTGAAAAATCTCAACCTTATGGTGATTGGATATAAATTTGATATCACCGTGAGGAGGTGGGTAATCGAAGGTACCCATCAAGGATGGGCACAAACCAAATCCTACATTGACGACACCTAGTTGAGGATTATCAATCATCGGGACGGTGGATGCCCCCAAAGTTGGGTCAGGTTTGGAGAAAGACAATTGATCGATGGTCACTATCCATCCCTCAAGTGGAAACAACAAGACCCGGAAAACTGTAGCAACCACAGCCTGCATAGAATATGTCCAACTCCGACCTAACAAGAGGTTATAGTCAAGGGGAGCATTGACTACCTCTACTTCGATACACACGGTCTTCCCTCCTAACTGCACAGGGAAAGAAGGAATGATGCCATGTGGTCAGAACGAACGTCCATCGAAAGAAGTGAGGAGAGTAGGTGATGGAGACAAAATGGGCTGGCCAATGGCCTTCCAACATGCCAATGACATAATGCATGTCGAGGCACCCTCATCAACCACCATGCGAAAGATATTGCAAGTAAAAGTTTTCATGGGATAAGCCAATACTATCTGAAATGCTACATGGTAAGTCAGATGAGGTTTTAAGTCAGTTGTATCTAACATGATGGTACCCGAATTACATGTATCAGTAGAACCAAAGCAGTTAACAAGGATTTCCTCTGAGAAGGGCAGCTTTGGAGAACCTCCAAAGCAGACATCGCACAAGGGGTTTGTGATAAATCCCCCACCATAGAGTAG
>JASDQU010103766.1:282620-292818 GCA_032191745.1 Picea mariana | reverse complement strand
CCACCTATGACTTACGTAAATATGTGTGTGTGTGTGTGTGTGTGTGTGTGTGTGTGTGTGTGTTTTGAACGGATTCAGTTTTCAAGTCTGTTCTCGGGAAATTTATTCCCTTAATTGTCTCAAGTAATGCCATGGATAGATCTCCCCACAGGGACACCCCTTTTGAAAGTTTATCCAAGGGTCTGCCGAAGGATTTTATGGTGTAAGTCTTAAAACCCTGCACGAGGGAGAATGGTCCTTTTAGACTTCGATATGTCGGACTTTCGGTATCCAAGAAACCCAAGGGCGAGTTCCCTTGCACTCGCAAGTCCCGAATCCCGACTTGCGAAATCCTGAAAAGATAAAGTGTGGAGAAGTTATTATATTTTGGTATTTCGGCACCCAGGGTACCTAAGTGCGGGCCCCATATACTCGTCAGTGTTGAAAACCCGACTCGCGAAATCCTGACCCACGAAATCCCGAATGGAGGAAACCTCGAAATAGGCTAATCAATATATATATATATATTAGGTTTCAGAGTTTCGGCTCCCAGGAAACCCAGGTGCGAGACCTCCTGTCGTCGCATATCCCAAAAACCCGGTTTGCGGATTCCCAAAATTGCTTAGCGCGTAAAGATTCGACGTTTCGGTACCCGGAACACCCAAGGGCGAGTTCCCTTGCACTCGCAAGTCCCAAAATCCCGATTTGCGAAATCCCGAAATAATATAGTGTATTTAGAGTTCGGTGTTTCGGAGTTTCGGCTCCCGGGAAACCCAGGTGCGAGATCTCTTGTTCTCGCATATCGTGAAATCTCGATGGATGAGACCCTGAAATGACAATAGCATGGATGAGTTATGGTGTTTCGGCACCTAGGATACCTAAGGGTAAGATCCCTTGTACTCGCCAGACGCGAAACCCTGAAGTATGAAACCTTGAAAAGGTATAGCATGATTAGAATTTATTGTTTCGGTGTTTCGACACCCAGGATAACTAGAGGCAAGTCTCTTGTACTCACCAGTCTCGAAATCCTGACTTGCGAAACCCCGAAATGACCTAGCATGTCTAGAGTTTGGATGTTTCGGAGTTTCGGCACTCGGGAAACCCAGATGCGAGACCTCCTGTCTTTGCATAGCCCGAAATCCCGACTTACGAAATCCCAAAATGATAGAGTGTGGACAGGTTATGATGTTTGGAGTTTCGTCCCCCGAAAATCCCAGGTGCGAGACCTCTTGTCGTCGCACATCCCGAAATCTCGATGGAGGAAAGCCTGAAATAGGGGAGCATGTTTAGAGTTTGGTGTTTCAGAGTTTCTGCTCCCGGGAAACCCAGGTGCGAGACCTCCTGTCGTTGCACATCCCGAAATCCCGATGGAGGAAACCCCGAAATAGTGGAGCATGTTTAGAGTTTGGTGTTTTAGAGTTTCGGCTTTCGGGAAACCCAGGTGTGAGACCTCATGTCGTCGCACATCCCGAAATCCCGATGGAGGAAACCCCGAAATAGTGGAGCATGTTTAGAGTTTGGTGTTTCGGAATTTCGGCTCCCGGGAAACCCAGGTGCGAGACCTCTTGTCGTCGCACATCCCGAAATCCCGATGGAGGAAACCCCGAAATAGTGGAGCATGATTAGAGTTTGGTGTTTTGGGTTTCGGACCTACGAAAATCAAGAGAGCAAGGGATCGCATGCATCGCGATTTCCCGAATCGCGAAAGCTAGAAGTACCTCTTCGGTAAGGCCTATGGTCATGACCCACGATCACATGGGTAAGGATAAGGGATGGTAGGAACCGCAACAGGCACCATAGGAATTCGGGTAATTCTGTTCCTCAGTGAAAAGAAGGAAAAAGCCTAAAAAATTTCTAGCCCCGTGGTGGGTGTGTTACAAGCCATTTGGCTTGATTTATGGCCTTGTGAGTTACTACACATAGATAGATAGATAGATAGATAGATCAAATAGCTAGTTGCACTTATAGGTGCATTCTAAAACCTAGGCGGGATGTGCAATGTAACATATATATTGTAACCTGCACCATAACCCAAGTGGAAACCCCATGGGTAGTGGGACCACTAAAGCACCAAGTGGAAGCCACGATAGTCTTGAGTTATCGATGTGACCTTGTCTTGGGGATAAAATAAGGACATTTAATGTAAAGTCGACTAGTGATTATAATATTTTGCTAAGTCCTTAATATATTAAATAATGAAGGTGCTTTTATGGGTTGATACCTTCAATCATAATCATAGTTGACCAAGTCTTTGAACCAATTTTTAAAAGAGCAAAGAAACAAAGTAGAAAAAATTATTAAAGCGAGTACAATTTAGACAGTTCTCCCAAGATTGGTGAAGAGAATTATTTCTCATCATTGTGTGCCTAATAATCTTGTGGAAGGGCAAAAGCATTAAAGAGTAAATGGTTGAAAAGCCTTGGTAATGTATATGTTTAACTCATTAAAGAAAAAAACCAATCTCTATGTGGATAGTGTGCTTTAGAAGACTATAATCTTTAGAGAGCAATAAAACTGTGTGTTTAAATGTTAGAGTTATTCCCCGAATGGGGGATTCTCCAGAGTAAGTTTCTTGTTTATTGGTGTTTTTATTGCCTTATTGTTTTATTTCATTCCACAATGTTCACATTCCATTTCTTAAGTTTTATTAGCAGTGATAATGTCAAAATTTATGCACTTTTTGAGCATAAATGTACATTGCAGTAGTAGCAATTTAAAGCACCATTAAAATTCCTCATTAATGTTTATTCTGAAAAACTCTCTATAGGCATAACTTCTATTGAAATTTCTAGACAACAACAATTAATGCAAAACTGAAATTTCACCTCTATCCTAAAGGTTTCTTGGATCTTGACCTTGTGAATTTTCACCTTAACATTGTTATGAAATATAATTAAAACAACAATTGTAGGGGACAATATTTCAATCCACAACAACCCCAAACATCTAGGCAATCCAAGAGAAAAGATACCAAAGTGTTATGACAAGTTTCAACCCTTTAGGTAATCTTCTCATGCATAAACCAAATATAAAAACACTTGTTTACAATGGTAAATACAATGGAAAAACAACCCTTATCTTCTTTAATTATAATGTTTAATCACTTCACATAATTACTCGTTACTTATGTTAAACTAGCAAGACATATGTAGTTGGAAATTACAAACCATGAAGAACATAGATGGTTGAAAATCAAATATGTAATTTACACAAATATTGGACAGCAATAAATTTCATTAATAAGTATAACATTGAAGTTCATTTACATATCGTAGCCTTAGAACGTGGCTAGTACAATTCTCTATCTCTCCAAAACCCTTGCCAGGGAAAAACAAGAAAACCCTACCCCACACCAAGGAGATCCAACAAACATGCATCACACAAGCATGACCTCCAAGGCAAGATGTCTCCTCTTCGCGACACCCACATACACACACACACACACTAGTGTGCTCCTCCTAGTCACATCCCTACACAAGAGTGAATGAGAATGATAAGTGAGTGAAGAACACTCTCCTTCCTCTACATATATATGAGAAGCGAGGGAGACCAAGAGTACATATGTAGGCCTATGCCCTTATAATCAACTTACAATAACACATGTAGGCTCACACATGTGAAGTGCTACACTCCAAGGGTACACATGTCAAACTCCATTGTGATGTCGTACACAATAAGGGCTCCAAGATGATGTAGCTAAAAAAGGTGTGTCCACACTCCTCTACCACAATCACACATAGACTCTATCACTCCTAATTCATGTACTCCAATGGGTCTACTCCCCTTACATGAACATTGTCGCAACCCACGTGTTCCAAAGCCAACTCCAAGCCTCCGTACAAGAATCCAAGCTACCATGTGTTGTCTAGGGAATAATTCCCTCCTCCGAGATGCAAAACACTCCCCCTCTTAAGAAGGGTGTTCTCCAAGCAAGCAACCTCCCCATGTGGCAATCATGAAGGAGGTCACTCAAGCTTTCAAGAGAACTCCAAAACCCTAGGGAAGAATGACAAGCAAACACTTGACTATGGTCAAGCAACCACTAACTAAGCCATCTCTAACGTGAAATTCCATCATAAACCATCTCCCATGTGTAAATCCATCTCAAACCATCCAGGGGATGAGCATACACCTTATACCCTACATGGAAAGTGGATGTAAAATCCTACCTGTCATCTTGTCGACACATATCTCCCATGTGTAAATCCATCTCAAACCATCCAGGGGATGAGCATACACCTTATACCCTACATGGAAAGTGCAGGTAAAATCCTCCCTGTCAACTTGTTGACACATTTATAGTGAGAGATGAATCCAGTGCTCATGTTGCGTAAGCGCACAGTAGTTGCTCTCTCTCTCTCTCTTTCTCTCTCTCTCTATAATAATGAAATGAAATGTGAGGTGAGGAATGTCCCTTTTAAATATTTTTGCTTGAAACATAAAATGATGTGTACTCTCTCTCTCTCTCTCTCCGTAAAATAATGAAATGGGAGGTGAGGAATGTCCCTTTTAAAGATTTTTGCTTGGCACGTAAAATGATGTGTACTCTCTCTCTCTCTCTCTCTCTCTCTCTCTCTCTCCGTAAAATAATGAAATGTGAGGTGAGGAATGTCCCTTTTAAAGATTTTTGCTCGGCACATAAAATGATGTGTCGAAGGTATTCATGTGAAGTTTGTCGATGTACCGGTCTTGTTAATTGAGAGCTCGTCGGTTAAGAAATTGTGTGTGTTGGGAGAAATGGTGAGAACTTCCTCGGTAGTGGAGGTTAGGTGTTAGAGCCTATGAATGGAAGCTCATTGGCATACTGGTGGAGTTAATTGCAATGTTTGTGATACACAGAGACTTGGATATCGGAGGTGATGCGAGGAAGTTGGTCGGTACACTGAGGTTCATACCCAAAAATGTTAAGAGTTCATCGTTTCAGTGTATCGACGAGTTCATCATGAACTTGTTGGTGTTTTCTGTATCGACGAGTTCGTCACGAACTCATTGGTATTGATAGAATCCTCAAATTAACAAGTTAGAAACTTCTCGGTGAAAGATTGGAAGATTTCAAATGAATATCAAGAAGATGAGCTATATTTTCAACAAATTGAGAGAGTCTTAAGACGAGGAGGAAGGTCCTTATTTCTTGGTTGGAGTTGACTCTTTGAGCAAGGATACAAGAAAAAGTGAAGGTGTTGGTGCTTGGTACAACACCTTATCTTTAGGGTCATTATGGAATAAGTGTGCAGCATGTGTATGAAATATTTCATCGTGGTGGGTTCATTGGTGATGTTTGCATGCCATCTAGTGTAGCTCGTTTGTTGTAATAAGAGGGTAAATGATGATGAAGTTTGTTTCCTTAAAATGCGTCGACAATCCAGATTGACATCTCTATCACGGGACTGATACATGTTTGAGATATAAAAAGGTTTTCACCAGGATGTGTATATATTATCTCTCAGGTGTTGTTCCATTGCCCATGAGTGTCCATAGACGCGATACAGTCACCATGGCATCACAGACCTTGCTTTGCTGCTAGCGAGTGTCGAGAGCCTCAATAAAGATATATGCATGTCCCCTAATCTGATCGAGATTTCTTTCCCAATCCTTCCTAGTTTATTTAGTATATGGTTAACATTTGGGTTGGGGAAAGCAGTGGCCTTCTTTCTTTTCCTTTTAATTACTTTATCATGATAGGGGATGACTGCCAACTATTAGGACTTTTCTTGTATATTTGTTGCACCTGGTTAAATAAAATTATCCCTTTTGATTTCCATCCTTTAGACTTTGACACTTCACCCTTCATGCAAGCAGCTGCTTAGTGTGTGGATGGTTCCCTTGTCACATATGACCTACTCACCAACCAACATGCAAGGATAACCATTGATTAACCACTTTTTTAGGTCATGGTCTGATCATTGTTAGAATATTCCAAAAACACCCTTGATTGATCTTCAATAGGGCCCTTAAGTTCAGCTCATGAGCCGGGAAAGACATGCAGACTGCTTCATGCATCTTTGTTATGCATGGTGTTACCTAGATGAAACATTGGAGTTAAGAAACTTGAAAATCACCAAACATGATCATGGATTCCAAACCAAATGACTTAGGAGTATAGGTCTCCTTAGGGGAAGAAACATTGCATTCACATTCAACATCAAAAGAAAAGCTTTGTTCAAAACCTGATACAACTAAAAGGTGAAACCTTTAGTAAATGATGAGTAAGGATAAGCAGACAACAAGAAAAATATTTTGAGAGAGAAAACATGAATGTCAATGTTGCAAGTAGTTTTAAAATATTCATGCATCCCAACACAAGAAGTAATTTTGCAACCTCTTGAAAAGACTAATCCTTATGAAAGATTAGATGCATAACATTTTATCTGAATGGGCTTCGACACTAGGTTGGATAACAACTACATCTCACATCTTATTTCATGAATCTTTCCATCTCATCCTTGTGGCATTGTGCTTCAAGAAGTAAGGGACTAGAAAGGGATTCCTTTCTACTTCTTTAGTGACTTTGCTCTAGTCCTGCAATATCCCAAGGCTTTCAGAATCTTGGCTCACTCTCTAACTCTCAAAGTCTGGAAACTTATTTTGAAGTGTGAACATGCTCAAATCATCATTGGTTCAAATCAAACATGTGATATCAATTGGATGCTTGTACCTACATAGGCAAATCATTGAGGACATAAGATTTATTTTAATCATAATTTTCAAAAATGAAAGGGCTCAAGACAATCACGTGCAAAGAAGTAAAAATAGAATCCCTAAAACAGGTTCATGAATAATGTTTCTAGGTGTTGTGTCCCATGGATTATGTCAATTTTTTCTAAAGCCTTTTCTATTCTCGAGCTATGTCTTCCTCTTCGGGTGAGAAAACTCTTCAATGATTGAGGTCTGCACACATGTGTTTAGAACAATAAGACTATGCCAGGTCGAACATGATGTGATAAATATCATCAATAAAACCAACAACCAATGATATGAATTTTTCTATTAACTATTTTCAAACAAAATTTTACATACTTCAACTAAGCAATCCTTCCAAATTTAGCTAGCAAACATGACTAAGAATCAAGCCTAACTAAGATAATTTCCTCAAGAAAGACACACTTGTAGGGATTTTGTGACATAAACCAAAAAAATGAAGGTAGTATCCAGGTTGGCTTGAAACAATAAGCCAAAATGAAATGCTTTGACTAAACGAGGAACCATACCTAATAGAATGCCTTATGCCCAACTTTGAATCTTACCAATTTCATGTTGCCAAGATCCTAGTAGAAAATTCGAGTCAATTACCTTGAATCTTCTCTAGTCAACGGGGGTTCCCTTTTTCGACCAGCATGTGACTTTGGTTGTGATGATTAATAGGTTGCCTTGAGGTAGTGCTTATTGAGAACAATTTATTGTTCATCAAAATCTGATTGGATGTGTCATAATTCCCATGAGGGATCTTCACCATGGATCTCTTATAGGAGGTTATTGATCTTAAATTTCGATGCTCTTTCTTTGGTTGAGTATGGTCATCAAAATGAAGTTGTTGTTAGCACCTCTTGTATTCTCTCATTGAAACCATATTACAGATCATGTATGGTAGGATTTGAACATGTTCAGTTTCTAAAATTAGGACAAATATCCACACCACACACATAAAGAAAAAAATGGTAGGGCAAGGTTGCTTGTAACTATCATTCCTCCCAACCACCCAAGTTAAACCCAATTAAAGCGTGCATGCACACGCGCGCGCACACACACACACACACACACACACCCTGAGTGGGCTTAATGGTTAAGAACATTTGTTTCCTCTTAAGAGATCACAGATTCAAAGCCAAAGGGGGGTAGGGTATGTACACCTCCATAGACTTTAGTAGTTAAATCATTGCGCGAAGGGGGTTCCTTGTGCCACAAACAAGGGGGTCTTATAAACCAATTTGGTGTTTGGCTTGATCGTGACCTTAAAAATATATTATTATTATTATTATTAATATATATATACACGCATAGGTATATGTACACTCACTCACTCACAGGTATATGTATATGTATATGCATGTGTGTGTGTAGCTTCGATCCTAGCTTCCATGGATTAGTATCAGAGAGTGTGTATTCTCTCTCTTTGCACCTTTGAGCAATCTCAGGGATCAAAAACAACTATGAAGTCGATAAGTAATAGTATGTAATCTTTTAAGCTTCAAATGGGCTCATCTTCAATGAAGCTTGATACCCATTATTGTAGGAAAACTCAACCAAAAGCAAATAATATTCCCACTTAGATGGCTTATCCATCACATACATTCTTAACATGTCTTCAATCACCTGGTTGACTCTATTTATCTACCCATTTGACTGTGGATGGTATGTTGTGCTAAATTTCAAATTTGTACCAAATCCCTTAAATAATCATCTCCAAAAGTTTGAAGTAAACTTTGTCTCTGTCTGAAACAATTAAGAAACTTCTTTCATATAAATTTTTGCAATATTAGTTGTTGTATGAGTCATCTTCATTGGAATAAAATGAACATCCTTTGTTAATTTATCCACCACTACCATTATTGAATCATGTTGCCTTGTTGTCCTGGGAAATTTAGTGATAAAATCAATGGTTACTACTTCCCATTTCCGCTCTGGGATTGGCAATAGTTGTAGCAAACCCGTTGGGTGTCTATGCTCAAATTTCACTCTTTGACATTCCATACATATGGAAATGTAATCAACAACATCCTTCTTCATTCATGGCCAAACTATTGGCTTCTTATTGCTACAATTGTTTTTTGTAACTGGGATGTTGGACATATGGAACATTATGCATTTCTTTTAACACCAAAATATTGAGTTCTCCGGAATTACAAACACAAATTCTATTTTTATGCATAAGTATTCTATCTTCCTTCATCTTATACTCCCTAAATTTATGTTGTACTTTTTCCCACTGTAAGCTTTCTTTTACCCATAGGTAAGGATGGTCCATAACAACAACATCTATAATTTTGCTCTTTAAATTTAATTGATGCATATTAACGGCCATAGGATGCATGATATTTACCCTTTTGTTGAGTGCATCGACAACTTTCTTTTCTTTTCCTTTGATATACTTGATGTCAAAGTCATATTCACTTAAAATTTCCAACCATCTTGTTTGCTTGGCATTTAAAGTTGGTTGCTCAAAAAGATATTTCAAACCAATGTGGTTTGTCCTTAATTCAAATTTCTTCCCCATTAAATAATGCCTCCACATTTTCAACACATGAACTATAACAAGAAGTTCCAAATCATGTGTGTCATAATTACTCATGTTCTTTAAGCTTCATAGACTCATAACTACTGACATGTCTATTTTGAGTGAGGACCCCAGCAAGTCCTTCTTAGCATGCATATGTGCATACCACAAAATCCTCATTTAGGTCAGTAATCTTCAAAATAGGTGCACTAGTAAGTAACTCTTTCAATAAATTAAAAATGTCTTCACACTTCGTTGTCAAGTCAAACTTAATTCCCTTATTTTAAAAAAAGTAATGGGATGAGAAATCTTATAGAATCTTTCTATAAATCTCTTGTAGTATCCAACTAATCCCATAAAACATCTGACTTCTGAAACATTCCTTGGTGTTGGTCATCCCCTAATGGTTTCAATCTTCTCTAGGTCTACCACTATACCTTCCTTTGAAATAATGTGCCCTACATAATGGATCCACTCTTGGTAAAAATAACATTTGCTTAACTTGTCATATAGTTGACGTTCCCTTAGAACTTCCAGCACCAATCTCAAGTGATGCTCATGCTCTTCCTTTGACTTAGAATAAATAAGTATGTCATCCAAGAACACAATGACAAACTTGTCCAGATAATTTTTGAATATGTCATTCATTAAGCACATAAAGACAACTAATGCATTGGTCAATCCAAATGACACTACTACAAATTCATAATGCCCATACTTGGTTCTAAAAGTTGTCTTACTGATGTATTATTCCTTGATTCTCACCCGATGATATGTTGATCTCGGGTCTATCTTTGAAAATATTTTTTTCTCCTCTTAGTTCATCAAAGAGGTCATCAATTTTGGGTAGAGGGTATTTGTTCTTCACAATGGCTTCATTCAGTTGTCTAAAGTCAATTCACAAGCTCAACATTCCATCTTTCTTTTTCAAAAAGAGTACTAATGCTCCCCAACGTGAAACACTTGGCCATATGTACCCTTTCTTCCACACTTCTTCTAGCTACATTT
>JASDQU010103766.1:251365-282570 GCA_032191745.1 Picea mariana | reverse complement strand
GCGAAATCCCGAATGGAGGAAACCCCGAAATAGGCTGAGCGATATATATATATATATATATATATATATATAAATAAATAAATATATGTATGTAGGTTTCGGAGTTTCGGTATCCGGGAAACCTAGGTGCGAGACCTCCTGTCGTCGCATATCCCGAAAACCCGGTTTGCGAATTCTCGAAATTCCTTAGCGCGTATAGATTCGGCGTTTTGGTGTTTCGGTACCCGGAATACCCAAGGGCGAGTTCCCTTCCACTCGCAAGTCTCGAAACCCCGACTTGCGAAATCCCGAAGTAGTATAGTGTATTTAGAATTCGGTGTTTCAGAGTTTTGGCTCCCGGGGAACCCAGGTGCAAGACCTCCTGTTTTCGCATATCGCGAAATCCCGATGGATGAGACCCCGAAATGACAATAGCGCGGATGAGTTATGGTGTTTCGGTGTTTCGGCACCCGGGATACCTAAGGGTAAGATCCCTTGTACTCGCCAGACACGAAACCTTGAAGTATGAAACCTCGAAAAGGTATAGCGTGACTATAATTTATTGTTTCGGTGTTTCGGCACCCGAGGTAACTAGAAGAAAGTCTCTTGTACTCGCCAGTTTCGAAATCCCAACTTGCGAAACCCCGAAATGGCCTAGCATGTCTAGAGTTTGGATGTTTCGGAGTTTCGGCTCCCGGGAAACCCAGGTGCGAGACCTCCTGTCGTTGCACATCCCGAAATCCCGATGGAGGAAACCCCGAAATAGGGGAGCATGTTTAGAGTTTGGTGTTTCGGAGTTTCGGCTCCCGGGAAACCCAGGTGCGAGACCTCCTGTCGTCGCACATCCCGAAATCCCGATGGAGGAAACCCCGAAATAGTGGAGCATGTTTAGAGTTTGGTGTTTCGGAGTTTCGGCTCCTGGGAAACCCAGGTGCGAGACTTCCCATTGTCGCACATCCCGAAATCCCGACGGAGGAAACCCCGAAATAGTGGAGCATGATTAGAGGTTGGTGTTTCGGGTTCCGGCCCTTCGAAAGTCAAGAGAGCAAGGGATCGCTTGCCTCACGACTCCTCGTATCGCGATAGCATAAGTGCCTTCTTCGGTAAGGCCTGTGGTCATAATCCCATGATCACATGGGTAAGGATAAGGGATGGTAGGAACTGCATCAGGCCCCATAGGAATTTGGGGAATTCTGTTCCTCGGTAAAAAGAAGGAAAAAGCCGAAAAATCTTAGTCCTGTAGTGGGTGTGTTACAAATTGGTATCAGAGCATGGTTACAACACTTGGCCTGCGTGGGCTCTTGAACGAGTTGCGCAGGAGCTCCGTTTGAAACACTCCTAAAAAGAGTAACCCCTGTCTTAACCTTCTTAATCAAAAGTCGAAGTTAAGAATGAAAACTCCTATTGTGTGTGTGTGCATGTGAAAAATATGAATTATGTACTGGTTATAAATGAATACAAATATTGACTAACAACCAACGTTTTTCTTCTGCACACAAAGCGGAAGATCAACCGCAGGAAATTGCAGACGTAGGGAATGGTGACTCACCAAGAGGTGGGGGAAGGCTCCCACAATAGAGACGAAGAGTCTGACGAAAGGAGGGCAGTAGGGACCCCTCCAGATCCAGCCGAGGCTGTGAGGAGCCTCATGGTCGAATTACAAAGCTGCAAGGTTGACAATGAGAGGATGATGAAAGAACGAGAAGCGAACATAAATTAATGTAGTTTTACTGCAGAGCTTATCTGACCTACAAAGACAAATGCAGCATGAGCCTGAGACACAAAAACGTGGTCATGTCAGTGGCCACACTGAGAGGAGTACCTCGAGAAAGTTCCACCCCAGAGATAAGGGACAAGCGTCGGACAATTCTTCTGGAAAGGACGTTGGCGACTCGGAGGGATCTTCTAGTAGCAGAACTAGTTCTCATTCCCGAAGAAAACGAAAGAAGCAGAAACTTTCCAAGAGTCAAAATCTCGAAGAGTTCAAGAAGGCCAAACCACCCTCCTTCGACGGAGAAATAAAGAAAGGAGAAGAAGCAGAGGCCTGGCTGCTTGGACTAAAGAAGTATTTCAGAGTCCATTACTTCTCAGAAAATTAGAAGGCCCGAGTGGCCACCTTCAACTTGAGCGGAAAGGCTTCCATTTGGTGGGAAGACCTTAAGAATGTGAAAGGGGTTCGCGAAGAGGACCTGTCTTGGGAATGGTTTGAGAAATACTTCCGGAAGAAGTATCTGTCGGAAAAATATTTCGACGAAAAGACTAAAGAATTCTATGAACTCAAACTGGGGCAACTCACCATAGAGGAATATGTCAGCAGATTCCTCGAGTTGCTGAGGTATGTACCCTACATAAAAGAAAAAAAGGCAATGGTGCAATGTTTCATCAGCGGACTACCTAAAGACTATCGGAACAGAATTGAATTTGATGAGCCAAAGACCCTAGAAGGTGCTATCCGAAAGGCAAGATATTGTCATGAACAGTTTGGACATCGGACAGAACTTCGCGAATGCTGGAAATCGAAGAATAGTTCGGGATTTCAGAGAAAGGGGATTAGATCCCCAAGATTTAAGAACTATAAGAAGAACTCAAGGATGAGCCTCCCAGCCCAGAGTGTACACCAGCAGAACTTTCCCTCCTTGGGCGGAAATAAAACCTCTGGATCTGTACCAGTGAAGGCTGATAAGTCAAAGAGAGAACCTTGAAATGTTGGGGTTGTGGAGAAGAGCATCTACTGAGAGACTGTCCACACCAACAACAGAATAGTCGGAGAATTTACAGCATCCAAGAAGCTATCACCGTCAATGATGTGGCCGGGAGTGTGCCGCAAATTTATGCAGCCTTGGATAATAACCAAGTCGACCACCAAGCTTTAGTGGTGGAAATAGAAGGTATGATTTCCAACCATCTAGTGTCTATTCTGATTGACCCTGGTTCAAACTTGAGTTACATAGTCCCTAAGACTGTTGATAAGTGTAAACTACAACCACATAAACCTACCAAGCCATGGTTGGTACAGTTAGCCACTGGCACCAAAAGAATGGTAGCAGAGGTCATACCAACCTGCCAATTAATGTTGGGTGAATTCCCCACCCAAGCAACCCTTAACATGTTACCCCTGGGATCGTATGATCTGTTGATTGGTATGGACTAGCTAGCCGCCCATAAAGCCAGATTGGACTGTTACCATAAAACCTTGGAATGTGTAAGTGAAGAAGGAAAAAGGATAACCCTTCAAGGGATCCAAAAACCTGTCTCGGTGAGACAAATATCAGCTCTACAAATGAGAAGGTATTGCCGAAAAGGATGTCCCCTATATGCAATACAGGTATTGAAAACAATTAAAGGCGACAAACCAAGCCTCGAAGACCACCCTACCCTGAGAGAATACAGATATGTATTTCCGGAAGAGGTACTGGGTCTACCTCCGAGAAGGGACATTGACTTCTCGATAGAACTTGCACCGGGAGCGGTGTCAGTGTCTAGGACACCCTATCGGATGAGCACACCTGAACTAGTTGAACTCAAACTACAATTGAGAGAAATGATGGATAAGGGCTATATCCAGCCTAGCGTCTCCATGGGGAGCACCAGTCCTATTTGTGAAAAAGGACGGTACCCTTAGACTGTGTGTAGATTATAGACAACTCAATAAGGTAACCATAAAGAACAAGTACCCCTTGCCTAGGATCAATGACCTGTTCGATCAATTGGGGGGTGCGTCTATTTTCTCAAAGATTGACTTGAGGTCGGGATACCATCAAGTCCGAATCAAGGGTGAAGACATCCATAAAACTGCCTTCCGGACGAGGTATGGTCACTATGAGTTTGTGGTAGTGCCATTTGGGTTAACCAATGCCCCTGCCACTTTCATGTGCTTGATGAACAATGTACTCAGCAAATTCCTAGACAAATTTGTGCTGGTTTTTATTGACGATATATTAATTTACTCCAAGAATGGAGAAGAGCATGAAGAGCATCTTAGGCTTGTGCTTCAAGTGCTAAGAGAACATCATCTCTATGCCAAATTTAGCAAGTGTGACTTCTTCCAGAAGCAAATACATTACTTGGGTCATGTCCTATTCGAAGAAGGGGTAGTAGTAGACCCTGATAAGATCAGGTCTATCATGGAATGGCCTACCCCATAGGACGTTTCGGATATCAGATCCTTTATGGGATTAGTAGGATACTATAGGAGATTTATAAAAGGATTCTCCAAGATTGGTTGTCCAATCACTGCCCTCCAGAAAAAGGGGACAAAATTTACATGGACACAAAAATGTGAAGAAAGATTTCAAACCCTGAAACATCTACTGACCCACGCACCTGTGCTGAAGATCGTCGATCCCGAAGCTGACTTCCTCATATGCACAGATGCCTGTAAGGAAGGGCTCGGAGGAGTCCTTATGTAGGGAGGAAGTGTGGTCTGCTATGAGTCCCGAAAATTGAACGAACACGAAGTCAATTATGTGACTCATGATCTGGAGCTGGCCGCTATAGTGCACGCCTTAAAAATGTGGAGGCATTACCTCCTAGGAAGGAAATTTGTACTTATGAAAGATCACTGTGGATTGCGATATTTGTTTGACCAACCAAAGCTCAATGCCAGACAAGCTAGGTGGATGGCCCTCCTTAGCGAGTTTGATTTAGAAATCAAACACATTAAAGGAAAGGAAAATAGGGTGGCCAATGCCCTTAGCAGAAGTATGAAAACAATTCACCTGGCAGCGGTGAGCACCTGTAAGACAGATGTCAAGGAAAGAGTCAGAAATGCACAAGAAACAGATCCCTTCGTCCAGACCGTGACCTCGTACCTACAGCAAGAGCCCGTCGAGGTAAAGTACGGAGACTACCAGATGATGGAAGGAGGTCTGCTCACTTACCGAAGCAGATTGTATATCCCAGATTGTGACGACTTCAAGAGGTTCATACTGGATGAACTACATAAAAGACCCTATACTGGTCATCCAGGATACCAAAAGATGATCACGACCACTAGGAAACAATTTCATTGGCCTGGGTTGAAGAAAGACATAGCTGAGTACTTAGCCAAATGCATAGAATGCCAACAGGTTAAAGCAGAACACCGACACCCAGCAAGATTATTACAACCTCTACCAATCCTAGAATGGAAATGGGAAACCATCTCCATGGATTTCATCACCGGATTATCAACCTCGACCAAACAGAATGACGTCATTATGGTAGTTGTGGATAAATTGAGCAAGTCTGCTCATTTCATCCCCGTCAAGTCGACTTGCAAGGCAATAGACATCGCTCAGGTATTCATGAAAGAGATATTCAGACTGCATGGTATGCCGAAAGAGATCATGTCTGATAGAGACATGAAATTCACTTCCAACTTTTGGAAATCACTGATGGCGGGTTTAGAGACCAAGTTGCTGTTTAGCACCGCCTATCACCCTCAAACCGATGGACAGACGAAAAGAGTGAATCAAATATTAGAAGACATGCTCAGGATGCATGTAATGCATCAACCCAAAAGGTGGGAGGACTACCTGCCACTAGTGGAGTTCGCCTACAACAACAGCTACCAAGAATCCTTAAAGATGAGTCCCTTCGAAGTTCTCTATGATAGGCCGTGCAACGCTCCTGTCAGTTGGAGTAATCCCGTAAACAAAATTTCTTTTGGACCCGACATGTTGAAAGAAATGGAACAACAAGTGATTCAGATAAAGAAAAACCTGAAGGTCGCTTAGAACCGACAGAAAAGTTACGCCGACCAAATGAGAACTCCAAGAGAGTTCAAGACGGGAGACCATGTATATCTCAGAGTTAGGCCCAGGAAGAGTTCCCTGAAAATGGGAGCTTGTGCCAAGTTGACACCTCGGTATTGTGGACCCTTTGAGGTTCTAGATAGAGTGGGACCTGTAGCCTATAGGCTAGCACTTCCTCCCACATTAAAAGAACATAATGTTTTCCATGTTTCATTGTTGAAGAAATATGTACATGATTCTAATCATATAATTGACTGGTCTGTGATCCAGGTGGAATCGGAGGGATAAGTCCTACCAGAACCTCAATGCATACTGGACAGAAAGGAAACCCCGCTCCGGAACAGAACCATTGCACAGGTCAAGGTGCAGTGGAGACATTTTGGCCCAGATGAGGCTACATGGGAAATGGAGGATGCCATGAAACAGGCATATCCGATTTTGTTTACCTCTGTACATGCATGTCATATTGATAGATAGAACATTGAGGACGATGTTCCTTTAAGGGGGAGGGAATTGTAACACCCTGTTTCCCCCAGTCTGTAAAAATAACTATACTGGCCAAGGACTATGGTAGACTCAAAGATGTGAATGTGTGATTTTGAATGGACCTTAGTATAAAAGGTCGACGAAGGTAAATAATGTTATGAATATATGTTGCAGGACTGCTGGGAGGGGGATGTGCTGAAAAGAGACCACGATGGCTGATGAAAGGTGGTGGAAGGCACCTGGAATGGTGGCGTTAACTTCCACCGAAACCAATACCGTATTTGGTCTTCACTGGCCCAAAGATCAAGAGTGGCTCGTTGGCCCCAAAATGAATTACTTGCTAGGTTGGTAGGTGAAGAGGCTCCTCATGAGTTAATGAGGGATGGGGGTGAACCGCCCATCCGTGGAAGCCTCAGACCTGACCACCGCGGGGAAGTTCGTGCCACATGCAACCTCGCTGGAAAAGAAAAGGCAGGAAAGAGGTGTGGAAGGGGGCAGTTGCGATAGAGATCGCAAGAGGGAAGAAATCAGAAGGACTCTGGAAAAATACACAGAGTGATTGATAAGCGGAGAAGGAGAGTAACCTTCGTTCTCGACTTCTGACAAACAAAGACTCAGTCTCACAGCATCATGGTCTAAGCTCGGGGGTGGCTAATGGTAAATCCATTTGGAATTGCTGAGCCTATGGTTGGGTGGAAACGAGCACCCCTCTCAACAGTTGCATCAAACCTGGTGTTTTTCTGATAAGTGTTATATCTCGTATCTTGCAGTTAATATTCTGACATGTATGATCATGGTTTGTGTAATTATGAATGGTTACAGTATAAGACTGTTTGTATGATGTTTTGATCAGAAATGGTGGCTGTATGCTTATATTGGAAAGACCACCTATGGCTTATATATATATATATATATACATATTTTGATTGCATACTTATGTTGGAAAGACCACCTATGGCTTACGTATATATATATATATATATATATATATATATATATATGTTTTGAATGGATTTATTTTTCAAGTCTGTTCTTGGGAAATTTATTCCCTTAATTGTCTCAAGTAATGCCCTGGATAGATCTCCCCACAGGGACACCCCTTGTGAAAGTTTATTCAAGGGTCTACTGAAGGATTTTATGGTGTAAGTCTTAAAACCCTGGACGAGGGAGAATGGTCCTTTTAGACTTCGATATTTCGGTGTTTCGGTACCCGAAAAACCCAAGGGCGAGTTCCCTTGTACTCGCAAGTCCCGAAACCTCAACTTGCAAAATCCTGATGGAAGAAACCCCGAAATAAGATGAGCAGGTTTAAGAGTGGTATTTCRGTATCCGGGAAACCCAAGGGCGAGTTCCCTTGTACTTGCAAGTCCCAAAATCCTGACTTGCGAAATCYCGAAAAGATAGAGTGTGGAGAAGTTATTATATTTCGGTATTTCGGCACCCGGGGTACCTAAGTGTGGGCCCTATGTACTCGCCAGTCTCGAAAACCTGACTCGCGAAATCCCGACCCGTGAAATCCCGAATGGAGGAAACCCCGAAATAGGCTGAGCGATATATATATATATATATATATATATATATATATGTATGTAGGTTTCGGAGTTTCAGTATCCGGGAAACGTAGGTGTGAGACCTCCTGTCGTCGCATATCTCGAAAACCCGGTTTGCGAATTCTCGAAATTGCTTAGCGCGTATAGATTCGGCGTTTCGATGTTTCGGTATCCGGAATACCCAAGGGCGAGTTCCCTTGCACTCGCAAGTCCCGAAACCCCGACTTGCGGAATCCTGAAGTAGTATAGTGTATTTAGAATTCGGTGTTTCGAAGTTTCGACTTCCGGGGAACCCAGGTGCGAGACCTCCTGTTCTCGCATATCGCGAAATCTCGATGGATGAGACCTCGAAATGACAATAGCGCGGATGAGTTATGGTGTTTCGGTGTTTCGACACCTGGGATACCTAAGGGTAAGATCCCTTGTACTAGTCAGACGCGAAACCCCGAAGTATGAAACCCCGAAAAGGTATAGCGTGACTATAATTTATTGTTTCGGTGTTTCGGCACCCGGGATAACTAGAAGCAAGTCTCTTGTACTCGCCAGTCCCGAAATCTCGACTTGCGAAACCCCGAAATGTCCTAGTGTGTCTAGAGTTTGGATGTTTCGGAGTTTCGGCTCCCGGGAAACCCAGGGGCGAGACCTCCTGTTGTCGCACATCCCGAAATCCCGACAGAGGAAACCTTGAAATAGTGGAGCATGATTAGAGGTTGGTGTTTGGGGTTTCAGCCCTTAGAAAGTCAAGAGAGCAAGGGATCGCTTACCTCACAACTCCCCGTATCGCGATAGCAGAAGTGCCTTCTCCGGTAAGGCTTGTGGTCATAATCCCACGATCACATGGGTAAGGATAAGGGATGGTAGGAACTGCATTAGGCCCAATAGGAATTCGGGGAATTTTGTTCCTCGGTAAAAAGAAGGAAAAAGCCGAAAAATCTTAGTTCCCGTAGTGGGTGTGTTACATATATATATATATATATTCGATTTTTGAACATCTAAAGAAACAACAACATCAAATAAATACATTGCCACATTAATATGAAAAGAAAATATATAAAATGTATAAGATGTCGAGTGATACATCACACATCAATACTGAATCGCGTTAGTCTCGACTCTTAAGCCTCAAAATATCAACAAAAATATAATAATTGTATCTTATCATCATGAGTCATCTACAATGAAATTAGGGAAATAAACTAGTGACTTCCTCTGTGCCTTTTACAGGCAAAGGTAATGGCTCTTCCTCTAAATGAAGAAGGCCTTGGGGCTGGTGTTGGACTCTAATGTTCTCTAGAAGAAGAAGAAGAAGCTAGACTTTGACGTCCTCTGCTGGTGCTAATGCTAAGTCCAACTCTGTGTCTAAATTCATGAAGGTGGTGGCACACTCCTAATGTCAATAGCCACCTTCTGTAAAGGTGTTTTCTCTAGAACATCCTCCTCCTCTACCACACTCTTCCTTGCTACCTCCTCCTGTAACCAATCAAGGGCCAAGTCCATGACATAGCTCTCAGTCTCAACCCTCTATGCAACAATGGTGTCAATCCCATCCAACGCAATGGTCTCCATGTCATTTTTTTTTTGAAGCCGCCTCACCCACAATCTAAAATTGTAGTAGATGTAGACCATGTCATTAAGGTGTTAGGATTCCGACCTATATGAGGGTCATAATCTATAAATTATAATACATAATTGAGAAGGTGACGAGGCATAAGATTATAATTTATAATGAATTCAAAATTTAATTTGAAAATTTTTAACTTGTTACGCTTCTTGGAGTGTATTTTTTTGAACACACTTTAGTTGCACTCACATCCTGAAGAGATGCATGTTTGGCTAAGCACCAAAATGACAAGTTTTTGTAAATTGGGTACTTTTGAGCCATAACTTGTCCACCAAACATTTACAACAAATAAGAGAAACAAAAGAAAATACTTTGAAAGTTGAAATGAAGGAAGACGAGACATTGAACTTTGAAACAAAATGAAGTTTATCTGACATTTTGGTCTTCCTTTCCTGAACAACCATGTCAAAGCCAAATGTTCCAGTAGCTATCCTATATATTTCTATTTCTTGAGAAATCTTCGCACATACTTGCACACTTAGTGGCATCCTTTAAACACACGTGAGGAATCGATCAAATCTAAAACCACATGGTTAAGATAATGCGAGGTTGAGGTAAATCCCTGTAGTATGAATAGGGTGATGGCGTGTATTGTTCCATCGCTCATCAATCACCCTCCATATCAATAACCATTTCTTATATCCCTCATCCCCCTTGTCCTCATAATAGGTATGGATGGATTTTTTGCTCTATCCTGTTGATGTTTTATGATTCTCAGATTTGATAGTTATTGCCTTATGATTAATAACAAGATTCACTTTCATACAACAATTATCATATAGTAACTATACACTGAAAATCTCAACTATAACAATGTAGCAAAAATAACAAGATATAGAAATATTAACCATGCACAATGGACGCAAGAACATAACACAAGAACACAACACAAGAACACAAGAGTTTATCGGGGGAAACCCAACCTTGGGAGAAAACCCAACAACCTTTCTATAGAATAATTCGGTCCAAGATATTACCAGTACATCACCATCAATAGCCAAAATGCCATACAGAGAAGTTCTGTCCAAGGCTAGCATCACCAAGATCGAGCGCCTCAATAAGATGACCAAGAGCAACCAAGAATATCCTTCCCAAGTGTGGCACACTCATCAAGATACTAGAAACCCAAAAATAACGAAATTACCAAAACTTCAACTGCAACTTCCTTGTGCACACTGCAAAAGGAGTTGTTTGACTATCCAAATGAAATGATCCAATCTTGTATTTATACTAATTTGGGCGCTTGTCTGGGGCCGACTTCTTATTCTGGGTCTTTAAATTACTTTATTATTTTTTGTCTTTTAATGGTGGAGTCAACTTCTCTTCTAGGGTCTTCAATTTCTTCTTGGGGCTTCTGTAATGGTGTAAATGGGTTTTCTTGTACTTTCTTGTGGATAATGACTTGCCCGAAGTTGCAGATCTTCAACATATCCATGGCCTTATACAAGTARCCCATTGTGGGCTTGTCTCCATCAACCAACAGAAGAACCTTTACCAAAGGTTTTCTAATGGCACACACCTCCACTCTCGCCCAAAAACTCTCCTGGTATGACACTAGCTTGCATATGGCCTCCTCCTCCGATTTAGTGCTAAATGATAAAGCATGCCAATCACCTGAAATGAATRTTCTTTTCACCTCCCACATACAAGTCAGGGGAGATTAGAGAGATATGAAGCTAGTGGCAAAATGTGTGATTGCAGGGTGCACCAATTCCCTGTTATTTTTGAATTTGCTTATCAAGCTAAGCACAGATGCATGATTATATATAAATTTTTTGATGCTCCTAGACGATTCAACAATACCCTTGATATAAACAATTTTGTCCATATCCTCTAAAATCAAATTAATGCAATGTGCGACACAAGGAGTCCAAAACAAGTTTGAATACTTTAGCATAAACAACCTACCATCAATGACATAACTAACATCATTATCTGTTATGACTTGGACAACACTCTTCAAACCTATCTCTTGAATCAACCCATCTAACAACTCACATAATAATGTCACATCTTTAACATGTGCAAATGCATCAACAAGTTTAATAAACATTGTCCCCCTAGAATAATTAACCAAAAAATTAAGAACAATCCTGCCCTTCTGATCAATCCAACCATCTAACATCACAGTGCACTCAATGACTTCCCATGATTCCTTCAATGCCTCCAATTTATGAGTGCAATTGACATTTTCATTTTGAAGGATATGCCCTCTCAACTCGTCATAGGTAGGGGCCTTGTACCTCGAGCCAACAATAGCAACAACATCAAACATAAATTAATAAGATGGGTTGTGTAGTATACTTAGGTACCCCATATTACCTCCTCCCTAGGTATACTACATGTCTTTGGCAATGTTGAAAGGAATGTCATTCCATAGAAAACATCTACCCATAAGCTTGTCAGCGTTTTGCTTCTCCTTTATTTTAAACATTGATTTAGTAGAAGGTTGCGCGTCCCTTGTGGTTCTAGGAACAAAAAAGATGAGGTTGTTGACGACATTGTGGAAAGTGAGGTCGATGAAAAGTTGTCACTTCTCACCTCCCATGAATTTTGCAACTCCTTCCACTACAAGCTCAATTCTCATAGCTTCCCTGTCATCTCTCTTTTTATTCATAACTTGAAGTGATTTATTGGCAATATGAATGATTTTCGAGGTTGCAGCTGAAAAAATTCCCTCTTCATGCCTTGGAATGTGTGCAAGGTGGTATTTCAATCGACTGATTCCCCGCCCCTCCCCTCATTTCCTTCCCACACAACTTGCAACTCAATTTTTGTCGATTATTCCCATCAACAAGATTACCATATTTCCACATAGTGTCCAAAGTTTTCGGCATTTTCAGATAGCAATGATCAACTTAGGAGGGGAAATGAAAATCATGATTCAATAATCAAAATAGCAAAAAAAGGAAAAAAAAAAGAAAAAAAAAGGAAAAAAGGGAAAAAAAAGATCCATATTCAAAATAAATGATAGGTTGATGGGCAATGCAAAACCTATAAAAAATCTCAAAAAACAAACAAACAAAGAAACATGTGGAAATTGTTATACATACTAGCAAATATAGAAACCGTTAATGATAATCAATCCCCACTCCACAATAACTGTTGATGGAAAATGAAAACACTCTATTTTTGGTCCTTAGCTCAAAGAAAAATGGTAGAGACCTCCTTTGCTCTCAAATCCCTTCGTTGCATTTTGAAAATGACATTAAAAAAAGTAAAAAATTGGGTTATAAGGAAGACTATCCATGCGGTCGGTGATGTTTTCCATCTACTCACAATGTTTTCCTAAAAAGTCACGACGTTTTTAATTTATTGAAATATTATTGCCACTAGAAAATGTCGCAATTTTTTGAGGTGATATTATTTCCGGTTAATAAACATCACGATGTTTACAACATTGGTAAACATAAGATGATTTTTTCAAAAAAACATGCAAGACAAATAACCACAATCATCTGGTTAATGCAAATATATTAACTTTGAAAACAAAAATATTACATTATTTCATCCTTACAAATTTTACAATAAAGTAACATGACTACATTTGATACTCATCTTAGTTGGACATCTATGAAATTGATTGTCGTAGGAATGATTCACCACAGAGTTGTAGGGATTCTTATTTGAATGCCACCGATGAGTTGGGGCCATGGTATGACAAGTAGCACAACCTTTTCTATCCTATGAAGGGCTCTTTCTTGATTTCCATAAACTAATTGGCGCAAAACCTTTTCTATCCTTCTCGCTAGATCAAGAGAAAAAGGTAGATAATGGAAACTAGAATGTTTGCTAACCTACTTGCTAAGTAGGGAGAGAACTATAACAACATAGGAAAATAACAATTGGAACTTGCTAGTCTACTCATTGAGTAGGGTGAAAGTTATAACACGAGACATCAATAATGACCACTGCAAGCGCCATATGCGTCGTTGGCCTACTAGCTAGAATCAAGGCCTCCTTGGCAGCCTCCTCACTAGAACAATGGATCTATATTCCTTGCAAGACTACTTGCCAGGAAAAGGAAAATTCCAATAAATGCAACAACAAACTTTTAGGTCCATTTGCCACTACCATCTCCTCACAGGTGTAGGAAATCAACCAATAAAGACCACAAAATAGCTAGAGTTAATTGTTGTCACAATATGCAATTGTGTACACTAGTATATGCACTAGCAACAATTGGTATGTAGGTTTCTCCCAAGATCTCTCTTGCATGCAATAACACAACTCTTATCACATCTTAAAATGGGATTTATTTAGAAGGAAAGTTGTTAAAGGTTGGTGGAGAATTTAATGTGCATTTCCAAAGATCTCTCTTGCATGCAATAACACAACTCTTGTCACATCTTAAAATGGGATTTATTTAGAAGGAAAGTTGTTAAAGGTTTGTGGAGAATTTAATGTGCATTTCCAAATTCTCTTTTGAGGTGGTGTTTTCCTCCACAAGGTATTTTCTCTCACCATGTACTTTTTCCACACGAAAGATGGGGAAATAGGATGTATGCCACTTGCCATTTTATACGCCCCCTTTTTTTTTTATCTCAAGGTAATCACGTTCACATGTCCTTTTGCTTGAGTTATGTTTTCATCATTGGGTTTACATTCCTTTAGTATGGGAAAACTACAAAATATCTTAATACATTCTATCACATCCTTCCTAAATTGAGCCTTGGCTTTAAAATTTTATTTGTCAAAAAATAAGATGCTATAAAATATAAGTCACATTATATTCATAAAAAAATTTCCATTATAAATTATAGTGGTGAAATTGGGAGTATTACATTCCCCAACCATTTAAGTAAAACATTAGCCTCGGTGCAATGTCATGATTGGAACAAAACCAAATTTCCCCCTCTCATCATATCCTCTATCTTCGATGCCACCTTGGGTCTGTAATGTTTTCATTGGACCTTGACTTGCATGAATGCATGTTTTGATATTTTTGTTCAGGATGCTTGTGGGTTCTTTTTAAAACTCTCAATCCAGATTTCCTGGATTATGGATCAATTCAGAATGTGGTTAAAGATCATATACATACATTTTAAGTAATAAGACACAAGACACATTCGATCCAATTCATAGTGTGGTACATGAATGAGCCACTTATTGATATACAAAAATATGCTTGATGAACAATGCTTTCAGTGAGAATGTGAACACGATTATACTGATTTTTTGTATGATATTCTTATATACTTTAAATCAAAAGAAGATGAGGAGCATTATTTAATAGATCTTTATGAGGAGCATTATTATCTAGGCATTGAAGTTGAAGACTAATTAGACTCCCAACATGGAAAAGTGTCAGAAGAACCTTCACATACTTGTCATCATGGACAACAACACCCCATTCTCGGTCATGATAAGGTGCTACTTGAGCCATACATGCAAATCCAAGGAAAACAATATTAAGAAACAAATAGAAACACAACTAAAATTATTTATATTTCCTTCAATCTTGCACTAACATATATATTGATATTCATTTTAAATTTTGTGTATACTAAATATGTCATACATTATAAGGCTGCAATATTACCACAAGAAGAGACAATATAAGTCAACATATAATATTCCCAGAATACCCATTGGATGCTTCTTGTATAGTTTTATCCAACTTGCAATGGAATCCACAAATATTGGTTACCATCTGATTTATATGCATATGAAAAAAACAAAGAAAAAAGTATAAGAACTCAATGAAAACATAATTATAAACTGTTTAAGGGTTGAGCTCATTAATTGGCTCATGATGTGCCAATTCCTTTACTACCTTGAGATTCTCTTGGCTTTGAGAATGATTCATTCTCTATTGATGGGGCCAACCATGAGAAAGTGGAATCTCATATACTCCCCCCCAATCATAATGCTCTCATTTCCCATACCCAATTTAATTAGTAAACAATGTACACCCACATCATAGTGGCAAAGAGGAAAAGTAAAAATTGAAAAACATCATATGTAATAGTGTTAAAGGAAACATAAAAGAAAATAAAAAGTACAAATTATATGTCAAAATGCGTCGATCACACAACATGTTTGTCTAATGCACTATTTCCTTCTAGTGTTTTGTTTAGAAGGTCCACAATTATCATGTTGGCATCTTGTTCTTGATGCTATTATTCTTTCGATTTGGGTGATTGTTGAGAATGAAAAATACGCCTTCACGCATGCAGATAAGTAGCGTACACATCTAGAATTAAAAAACACTATTTATAAGTCACCTCGTTCATATTATATGAACATAAAAAATATAATTTCAAAGTCACCTTGTTCACAATAACTAGAGCATTAGACACGGTGGTAGGGTCAACCTCTGGTTGATCACCACCAATAGCCTTGATAATGGGCCTTTCATCCATAAAACCATCTTTATGTGCCTACAATAAAATTTATAGTTATTTTATAATCCATAAACCCTATGTTAGCCTAATTTATTTGCATAAATGGGACACTATTATGTCAATCTAGGGTTGGAAAAATTGTGAGGCACAAGCATTGTATGTGAGGGAATTAGTTTTGAAACTTGATCTATAATCCTTTAAACTAAGAATGAAATCCAAACTTGAAAATGATCATCAACTACTTAATGAAATATTTTAACTAGTTATGAAAAGGAAAGTGCAATCGAATTTGATCTACAAAAATTCAAACAAGATCTAATTCTTTCAACCTAAGTTTGTCACAATTCCACTGGTAAGAAAAAATGTTATAAAACTTCAATTCCTATACAAGAGAAGGCTCTTGTAACAATACTTTGTTAACTTGTGAAATATAAATGTTGAAAATAATGCTTTATCACACACACACACAAACATTTAGAAATGAAAAAAACTCTAGATCTAACGCTTTCAATCAATGAGTATCACAACCTCATTGGTGGAAAAGAAGGTTGCAAAGTTGTATTTCCATAATGGTTGTTGGCTCTTTGCAACATTACTCTGTTGGCTTTGTGAAAATTGTAGATCGTAGGATGCTAATTACTCATTCAAATGCAAAAGGTTTTTAAATTAAAATCTAACTTCTTTAATATAGACTTATCATGGTCCCACTGGTAGTAAAACATGCTGCAAAGTTATGTTACCTCATTGATTGTAAGTTTTTGCATCAATACACTATTTTAATTATGAAGGTTACAGATTGGAATAAATCTAAATCAATTATCGCTGTAGATTTCAAGCAAAAACTGAAGTAAAATCTGAATGTTAAATCTAGAACTAAAGAGCTGGTATATAAACAAAAGAATGAAATACTTTACCAAGTAAGAAGTAACATAAATCAAAGCTTATGCACAACAATGACATGGACCAAATCAAAGGGGCCCTCCAGGCCTGGTTCATGCACATGAAGAAGAAGAAATCTAGCTGAAGAAAATCAGAGCTTTTCTATTAAGCATAAACTGAATTCAAAGGTTCTTTTCTCCAAATTCGAACCCCACTCAAGCTTCATATTTTAGCTTATTTATACAAAATGGAATGTAACAACTTAGCCTAGGAATACTCTCATGGAGTAATGATGAAAATAACTATCTCCTAGATATGTTGATTCGACCTTCATTTGGGTGGTGACTCATGATTTCGTGAATCAACTCAAATCAATGCATTTTGCTGTTATGGAATTGTTTGCTGCTGCCGGCATTGACTGGAGGGTTTCTGGTTTGTTTTCTCGCATCCAAGAGGACATGCACCATGGTATGAAGACAAGGATCAAAACCTGCATGCTTGTTTCCTCTAGCTTGTCCTGCAACCACTAGATGAACGACAAATTACAAGAGCTGAATTATTCATGCAATTTTTGATAAAATACGATTTTAAACTATTTTAACTTGTTGATTTTTAACAATTAATAATAAAATAAGCATTTACCTAATTATGCCTTGAAATGTCTTTATTAGGCTAATATGGATGGAGAATATGCCAAAAAGAGAGATATTAGGGAAAAAAGATCATAGATTTAGAAGCTTTCTAGATGGCAAAACAAGGTACCAACATTTCCCCCAGATCGATTCTTTTGCATGACCTCATGCAAATCAAAATTTCAACAATTTTTTTTTCTCCTCTTTCTTAGATTGCTCCATCTACTCTAAGTAAACCCTCCACATTTGATGTGGAAGTCTTACTTTTCCTCTGTCTTCTAGTTGCAAATTTTACCTCCAATGCCTTTGTTGAGACTTCACAGATTTCCTAAGTTTGTACCTCTTGGAAGGATGTCTTGTTGCTTGGGTCTTCCCTTGAATGAATTCTTGATTTTCCTCCTTTATCATCTTCAATTCCTCTAATTTCTCATTTTTCCTTCTCATTTTGATACTTGTCTCCTTTAAAATTTCATTTTCATCTTTTATGTGGATTTCTAAGACTTGCATTTACTTGAGTTCACTTTTTAATTCTCTAACCCGTCTCTTTTTCTTCTTCAATTTTGATCTTGCAATCAAAGTGGAGAGTGATACCTGGTCCTCTCCTAGTCCCGAATATTCCTTTTTTTGAAAGAAGTATCAATATGCATGTTTTCTTCCATTTGATCCTGATTAGGAGAGACTTCCATGTGAATATCTGTTGGATGCAATATCCTTGTCGAAGAAGGTTCTCCCAATTCCATGTCAATAACTATTAAAGGTAATTTTACTAATGAGGTCATTTCTCTAGCTTCCTTCTCTTTGCTTTCTAAATAATCATAGAATTCCTATTGGCTCCCATCAACCTCAGGGGTTGATCTTGACTTTATTCTACAATACTTGTCCTATGTCTTTTGGAAATATTCAAAAACCCTTTGTCTTGTTGCTTGTCTCTTTCAAGTTGTCTGGTCATTGCTCTTGTCAATTTTGGATGAAATGAAGATTCTCCAACTTCATTTCTTTTCACTTTTTCTTTCTTCGTGTCTTCTTTTCCATTATCTTCCTTGGAATTTCTTGAACCTATTGAAATTCAGCTGTATCATATTCTACAATATTTCATGGAGCATATTCTAAGTTTTCAAACCCATTTGCAGCCAAAAATTCTGTTCATACCATTCCTTTCTTCATCAATTCATGTTTAATTATCATCTTTATCAACCCATGAGATATAAAGATCTGTCCAAGTTTTTGGTTTGCTTCTGTATAGCTCTGGACATCTTTGTCAGACTATGTAACATGTAGTAAGGTATATTTAATGGTTTTTCATCATTCATATGTAGCAGAAGTCTGATGTGATATAGAAAAATGAAACTGAATCTGCCTTCACAAATGATATATTCCTGGATAAGGAAGGCAATATCTTTCCATGGGTCTTTGAGCCATAATCTTGGAACCCCTACTGCCCAGTTCAAGTTCTTTTGTCCACTTCTTAGCAGAAATGGTGTCCATGCCCTCATCTCCATTGGTTTCTTTTTAAACTACTTTTCACCAGATTGAGGAAGCCCTATAATCCGCGATATCAAATGTTCAGAAATATGGAGGGTTAAATTGCCTACAGGATCTTGTTAACCATAGAATGATTGTGCAAATTCCCTCGTGAACTCTACATCGTTCCCATCAAATGTTTTGAAAAATTTCATCCAGTCTGCTCTTCTGAGAATTACGCTTCTCTCTGCATGGATTCCCTTGAGGTCGACCCCGGCTGGTTCAAACCTTAATGTCATTGATTTTGAAAACCCTCTTCTATGTATGCTCTTTTTTTTAAACTTTGTATTCAACTCCTCACAACTTTCTAATTTTCAATTCAGGCTTTTTTCTCCAATTTGAATTTGGGATTTAGAGCTCTTGTCAAGAAAACCCTAAATGATATATTCAACAATCGAAACATGTCTTACTTCTTTATGTTCCTGGGCTGGACGAATGACTGTTATATCTTCACCATAATTTGACTTGCAGCATAGGAAGATTTTTAAATTTCATTCTAAGAGCAAAACCCTAGATCTATTTTCTTTAGCAATTCGAAGCCCTACCACTTGGTGCTTGCTCAATTCTGAATATGCTGAAGAGAAAACTGATATTCATGCCCATAACTTTGAATTTGAAAATCAGCAGAGGAAGAGAGTTACCTTGTTTCACAAGAAATTTCTAGATTTTGTAAACTCGGGTTGGAAAAATATGGAAGATTTTTGGATTATATAGTGGTAACTTAAAATATGTATGGAGTGGTAAATGGTGAGTGGATAATTAAAGGTCGAAAGAAGCTTTGTTGGGGTAGTGTTTAGATAATGAATGAAAGGATGTTTATATAGTGAATGAAAGAATGGGTAATACAGTATGGTAAGGGAACGCTGATAGTTATATATATATATATATATATATATATATATATATATATATATAGTGGTATGGGTAGAATAGATAAGATAGGATAGGGAAGGCATATGATTTAAAAATAAAATTATGTAGGTAAATTTTATTTCATTTTTAATTTTAAAATCAACAAATTAAAACAACACACCTAAATTATACCATTCCTTGGATTTTGAAAGCTTGAAGCTAATGTAGTCTTGTGGCATGTGTAGTCTTGTAGTTGGTACTTTATGCAATCCCTTTTGATGTGATCCTCTTTTCCTTTTTCTCTACTTGAATTCTTGGTTTCTGAATTGGGAAAAAAGTTGCCTCCTCTTGAATACTTTGTATAAATGTTGATTTATGAGATAGTAAGCATAAAATGTTTTACAAAATCTTGTACTAACTATTAGAATTCTTTTCTCTAGATAAAGGAGACTATGTTGCTAAGAAAACTTTGGAAAGAACTTTTGTAACCCAATGAGCTGATCTCACAATGTCTGATTTTTATCACAAATTTCAAAGTTGTTACAAGATCTTATTGGATTTTTCAATTATTGAACTATAAGGATTGTGAGAATTTGTGTCGGCTAGTTTCTTGATTTTTAGGAAGAAATTCAAGTACAATAATGCTAGAAATCTGGTTTTCACCACTAAACTTGTTTTCACATCCATTATTCATTGAATCTCTCTGAAAAATCAACTATTGAGCCCTCCATCTGTATAAGATAAATCAAGTAAGTCTTTTATTGAGAATTTTTTTCAGCCAATTGCTTGGTTTTCCAATAAAAATTCAAGCTTAGATTGTGCCAGAAGATCTGGTTTTCACAACTAAACTGTTTATTGTTTTTATTTTTATATTGTTTTTCCTCTTTTCTTATTCTTTTTATTTATTTATTATTTTTGTTTGGAAAGTATAATTCAAGATGGAAGAGGGGTAGGAATATCACTTCCTTTCCCCACAACTTGCATCTTTTCTTGTTGAGAAAGTTGGGAGATAAAATCATCTCGACTTCTTGGCTTGTTGTAGAGCTTTATCCTGTGCCCATTGATCACAAATGAATCTCCATTTTCATCAATTGTCTTCACATTTATAGAACCATTTTCAAACACTTCTTGAATTTCATAAGGCCCAAGCTAGTGAGTGATGAATTTTCCCTTAAAAATCCTTGAATTTGGAGTTGAAGAGCAAATCCCAATCACCAACTTTGAATTTATTTTTCTTGATAAACTTGTCATGCCACCTTGTCCTTTGTTTCTGAATCATAGTAGTTTGTTGTAGAGCATCTTTCTGGATCTCATCTAGTTCATTTAGTTGCATTATTATTTGTTTTTTTTTTATCCTCAGTCAAGTCCATTCCAGGTTGAACTGCAATTCTTAAAGTCTGAATTTGAAATTCAATAGGAAGTAGGACTTGCTTACCATACATTAGTTCATAAGGGGTAAAACCAGTGGTATTCTTCCATGATGTCTGGTAAGCCCACAAAGCCTTTGGAATCCTATCTGTCCAGTCTTTCCGATGGAGTTGGATTGTTTTTGTCATGATTGCTTCCAAAACCTTGCTTATAGATTTTACTTGACCATTATCTTGCAGATGGTAGGGGGTGGACTTATGCTGTCTGATCTTGTATTTTTCAACAATCTCCTTTACGAGATTTGATGTGAATTGTGCTCCCTGGTCAATAACGATTTCTCTTGGAACTCCAAATCTAACAAAAATATCCTCAAACAATAAATTGATTATTGCTTGTTTAGTTGCTCATGATAAGGATTTTTCTTCCACCCACTTTGTGACATAGTCAGTGCAAACCAATATGTATTTATTTCCCTTCGACAAGGGATTCATAGGACCTATGAAATCCAGAGCCCATTTTGCAAAAGGCTCCACAAGAACTTAAGGCTGCAAGGGCATCTCATCTGCTGTTGTTGGCCGACCCATTCATTGGCAACTATCATAACTTACCACATACCTCTTGACATCTTTGAATAGAGTTGGCCAATAGTATCCAAGACAAAGTATCTTATAAGCAATTCTTTTATCTGCAAAACATACTTTTAAGGATGAAAATTTATATTAGAATGTAGAAACCTTGTCGAATCTTGCTAGTCCTTAATATGAAAACTATAAAATGTTTGGCGACATTTTTAAAATATATTCAAATTTCTAAGGATTTTTTTTTTTCTATAAAATTTGGGCTTTTTTTAGGGTAAAATAATTTTATTCTATAGAATTTGGGTGAATCACTTTTAGGAAAAATGGAAATTGATGAATATGGTTTTTCGGAAAAGGCATGGAAAATTAGCCCATGGGCGATATATAGCCCCTAAAATTTTCCCTACTGCAAAATTCCCACATGGTTCATCATGACATGCTTTTAAATATCAAAGAATTAATCTTCTCTAGCACACCTACGGATCATCAAATCCGCCCCCGTATAGAAAAATATCTCCGTTGACCCATGAGTATTTAGCACTTATTTTAATTATTCTCTTTTTCTCTTTTGATGAAAAGTGTAAAGGTAACTTCCCTATAGATAAATAATTATCTATATTTTCAAACCATGGAGATTTAGTAGATATAGAAAATAAATGCTCATCTGGGAAAGGATCTACTACCAGAACACTCTCACTAGGGTTATTAATGTGAGAAAGAAAGTTTGCCACATGATTGTCCTTTCCAGGTCGAAGTATGATAGTAATGTTGAATTCCTGCAATAATAACAACCATCTTGTTATCATACCATTAGTAATTCATTTATTCATTAAATACCTAATGGAATAATGATTTGTGTGGACAAAGACTTCATATTGAAATGTCAAAACTTATTTACAACATGAATAACTACCAACATTTATTTTTTAGTCACTGTATAGTTAAGTTTAGTTGGAGTTAAGTTTTTATTGATAAAGCATATATCATAGGTTAGAAGGTCTCCCTTTTGACCTAAAATTGCTCCCATTGTTGTATCAGATGCATCTATATAGATGTGAAATGGTAAGCTCCAATTTGGACCCTTCAATATTGGTGTTGATAAAAATTTTTCTTTAAGAGTTTGAAAAGAAAATTGGTAGTCAGTATCCCAGAAAAATTGAACATATTTCATAAGTAACTAAAATAATGGCAAGGATATTTTATTAAAATTTTCTATGAATCAATGATAATAGCCTGCATATCCTAAGAAACTTCTAACATCTCGTTGATTGGATGGAACTGTAAATTTTAGAATGATTTCTATCTTGGTTGGATCTACTTTTAACCCTGCAGGTGACACATGATGCCCAAGCAAATTCCTTCAATTTGCATCACAAAACATTTTGCATCATTGAGTGCTAGATTTGTTTTTAGGCATCTTATTAAAACCTTTTTAGATTATTTAAAGCATTTTCAAAAGAATCTCCATACACTGAAAATTCATCCATGTAAACTTCTACACATTCATGTATCAAATAAAAACAATATCTAAGACTGCCCTCTGAAATGTAGCTGGTGCATTACGTAATTCAAAGGGTAGTACTTCATATGCATACATCCCCCAGGTACATGTAAATGTTGTCTTGTCTTGGTCCTCCAAAGCTATTTTAATTTGATTATAGCTGTTGAATCCATCGAGGAAAGAAACATATTTCTTTCCTTCTAATGTGTCCAGAACTTGGTCGATGAATGGTAGATGAAAATAATCTTTTAGAGTTTCTTTGTTCAATTCTCAATAGTCCACACATATTCACCATTTTCCATTCTTTTTGGGTACTACCACCAAGGGAGAAATCCATTTTCTATCTGAGATAGGATAGATAAAGTCTACTTTTAGTAATTTTTGAATTTCTTCTCTCACTATGTCTTTTAGCATTGGATTTGTTGTTCCTGAGATTACACTTAAGGCTCAAAGAGTAATGTCAAGGAATACAAAATTTAAGGAATGTTTTAAAAGGTGTTTTTTCTTCCGTTAATTATATGAGAATTAACCCTTAAATGAAATTAATAACTGAATAGGACAGAGGCCATGTTTTGTCGTCTGAGTCGAGTAATAAAATCAAGTGATACGAGAGAAAATTACAAAACTGTTAAACAAAATGAGTCATCAATGATAGATGAATCTTACCTTGTTCACGGTAGAAGAAAATATAGAATGCACCCTTAAAAGGATATAAGATACAGTGATTCAAGTAGCTTGCAGGTCTTGTATTTACTAATAACAAATACAGAGGAAAAAATGCTTGCTTATCAAATGACCAATAACATGTGATTACAATAGATGTTGTACTAAATTGCAACCACTCACTTATCAAGGAGTAACATAGAGAAAACTAGAGATATGGAATACAAGAAGAGCACATAATTCAAACTGCACAAAATTTGGAATCCATGTCTGCACTTGTATTAATATTCACAAAATGATGAGTTTTCTTAGTTACAATACAACAAGAAGAAACCTGTGTTAAGTCTTTGAAATATGTATTTATACAAAATGTTCTCAACCCTAAGTGGTTGGAATTCTCCTTATTTCTAAAACAGAAAATATTACAATATGTAAAATTTAAAACGCTTCACTTGCATCTTCCTTGTCTCTTCGCCACATTGGTAGAGACGTTTTTTCTTCTTGTTCTCTAGCTTAGAAAACAACTGGTCTCTAATCATGACCTGTGCATCATTTGTTCCCAGACATGTTGGCTTTCCCTTGCTCGACGCACTGAACACATCTCCCCACAAATTGCACCACCAGCCTGGAGGGCTCTGTGGTATCATTTGCCTCAAAGGTATAAAACTTCCTTTCTATATGAGGCAACTTATCTTCCACCCTCCTAGATTCTAGAGATAGAGACTGTAGTCTTAAGCTAGGTTTGACTATCCATTTATTCATTAGTTTAAGGTCAACCCGTTTCAATTGTAAAATTTCAGCCCGGGCTTTTTCCATACTTGCTTTGAAATCAGATTGATTTTTTTCCATATCAATCTGTCCCAGGGATTTAGAGATATTATCTCTTCCCATGTACAATGACTCTTGTCAAGAGCATAGAATGCTTCTTCACAAGATCTTTTCACCTCCCTAGCCAATATTTTATTTTCAACTATATTAGCCTCCCAGGTCTTAAGTATTATATCTCCTCGGGTTTGTTCTGAGAGGGACAATCTGGTGATCCTAGCAACTTCCTCCTTTGCTACTGACAGGACAACCTCCTGGAATGTAACTCTAGCTGCAGTGGCCTCCTTCTCTTTTATGCAAATATTATCTAAAGAGCGTTCTGCCAATCGATAATAGTCTTGAATGCCTTCTATTTTAGTCAAAAGGATTCGTTGGGCTGATCCCAAATTCTCGTGTACCTCTAAAGCTTGGGCTTGGAAAGTCGATATATCCACTGCTTTTTTTTCAGTTAGGCTTATTTTCACCTGCAACTGTTTTACCAATTCCCTGCTTGCCTGTGAATTTCTCTGCATCTCATCAAGGCTGATCTTGAACCGTTGAATTTCCTACATGTCGTGGGATTTAATATGCTCAAAGCCTTTAGTCATCTCGCTCTTGACTCCCTGCTTTATAGTTTTTATTTTGTCCTGCAAATGGCTCACCAACAGATCCTTCTGCTTCAACTTTTCCTTCAGGTTACCCACCGAAAACTGGTTTGCAGTGGCAAAGGCTCCTAATGAATCTGCCACGTCCATAGCGAAATCTGTTTCTTCTTGGGCCTGTCCATCATACATTACTCTATGCTTCTTGACAGGCACACCCTCCCTCTGATGTATTTCTCTTTTTACTACAGCCTTTCTCTTCTTGCTTAAGAAGATGCTGGAAGGGGGCATCTCTTCTACCGAAATAGGTGTGATATCCTCTATGAATACCACTTCGGTGCTAGGGTTCCCTCTACTGGATTGTATCGGCGTGATAGATTGAATAGGGCTGCCTATATTGGTGGACGACTGTTTCCTGGCTATGTCAATAGATGACTTTCCTGGTGTGAATGGTGGTTGTTCTTCTCCCTTTTTTATCGAGGCTTCAACCTGAGCTTTATCTTGATCACCTGTTGGGTTTGTCAATGCAGTGTCCTCCACATGAATCGATACCTTGGTTTTCTCCAGATGTTCTTGAGCATCCTGTCCACTGGAGCTCCTTGTTTCGGTGCTCCGAGTCTCAATTCTTTGTGCAGTCGGAGGTGTCGGGGTTTCTCCCTGCGATACTTTGGGAAGGCCATTTCTTCAATGCTTCTGGAAGTTATAAAACTCGACCGATTTATCTGGAGCTAGAGCTTGAACTCGACTCAAGACCTCTCGATAGGACCTTGCTCCTTAGAATATTTTTTCTTGAGGAGAATCTTCATGTTCATATATTTTCAAATTGTAGAGGGCCATGTGATTACCTATGACCTTTTGCAGATCATGCTTCTTGAATTCGATATTGACCAGCTTGATTTCTTCCAAGGCTGCAACTTCTACTTTCAAATGGCCGAAATCCAGCAGAGAAAACATACCAATCTGCATGGGAAAGGCGGGCCATACCCTTTTTTGTACTGCTTTCATCTCCTTACTAATTCCCCCATGCACAATTTGATGTGCTACTTTGCAGCACACCAATTGATCTGGTAAAAATTCAGGCAGAGCATGTGGAGGAACTGAACAACCGAAAACCCTAATATTGGAGAAATGCTCTTCAATGTACCAGTTTGCTATCTTGCCTAGATTAGACACTATTTTGTCAGAAATCCTGGGAGGTGGGAAACCATATATAGCGGTATGCATCGACACCACCACCCAGTTGCAGATTTTGTAGAAGAAATCTTTCGCTTTATCTTCCCAAAGTTTCGAATGATAAACATGTATGGGCTCGACACTAGTTGGAGTCCAGTTCCATCCCACCAGAGGAAAAGGTGTCATAAAACATACGACGTCCATGATGTAAGCCGACATGAAAAATGGGGTAGGTTGCCCCTTGGATTTCAGTGATTGATATTCTATAATCTCCCTAACCAAATTGTCTGACAAAATCTTGGCCCAATCAAAAGAATACCCGTCTGTTACTATCTTCATAATAGGCACCCATGGTAACGAGAAATGGGATGTGTTTTCCCTTCCGTAGAGTCTACACATCATCATTGCTACATACATCATGTGAGGTTCTAGTGAGGAAACTGCGTATACGTCATGGGAGTCGGCTCTGAACTTCTCAAGGCGAGAGCACCAATCCTTAATTAAGTCGGGCAGGTTTCTTCCATATTGGGAACATTCCTTCTTGTCAAATTCCATTAGGAAGTCAGCATTGTAAATGAAATTGGGTGTTAGAGACAATTTGTACATTACCTGTAAATGTTTTGGCCGGAAAGACCCAACTGCGGCCTTTTGTGAATTGAAGATGGTCCTGGTCGGGATATCAATGTTTTCCAGCGCCCAACCAATCATATCATTGTAAGGCATGAGACTAGGCCTTGTTCTATCTTATGTAGCTCTGATTGGGTAACACTTTTGTATTTGGTAGCCAGGGTCTCCGTCTCCTCGTCACCTGAATCGTCTGGGCAGTTGACCAATTCATGCTATAGAATATTGAATACCTGCGTCCAGGATTTAATGGTGTCTATGCTTCTGGGCGAAGTGTCGGAAAAGACATCTATGTTCCGGCTTGAACTTTCACCAATCCCTTTAACCATTTTTCACGGAGCCATGATAGTAGTAAACCCAACACTGTGTTACCTGTCACAGAAAATGCACAAACTTATTATCTTGCTAAGCTTGCTGTTATGTGAAAACGCAAATAGAGTTCAAACTTCAATATCTTTTTCACCTTAAGAGTATCAATTTACGCATACCTTCATTGACAATGTATTTACCTTCCTTAATGGAAAATATTTATGCGGTGTTCCGAGATCTTATTCGAAATGACTGCCATAGATCGATTATTAATGCCATTAACGTCTGGTGGTTCATGATCGGGAAAAACATAGATGAAATTTGAATTTATCCCTGTTATGATTCAGCGAAAGATTAATCACGAGATAATCATCATTAATGCATTAGTTAATTTCACTCATCGTTAAGTAAATTTTGGAATTTCGGATCTTAGGATATCCTATAACAGTTCAAGATGTGATTTCCAAAACGCGAAATCACGATGTGATTAATTAATTTTAATCATGTTTAACCCTTTTAAATAATCATGTTTAACCTCAAATATTTTGGGGTTTTAGATCTTAGGATATTGAAAGTCGCTCGAGGTAGGATCCTCGAAGTGCGAAATCGCGATGTGATTAATTAATCGTTAATCGTTTTTTAATCCTTAATTAACCGGGCTTAATACTTAATATATTTCAAGATTTTGCGTATCAAGACTTTGAAGGTGAGGCATGTTAACACATCTGAAGCGCGAAACTCCGAAATACGAAATTGCGAAGTACTCTTTAGTGATTTGATTTTCTTTTTAACGAGTAGGCGGCTCCATAGTTTCTAAGGTATTAGGATTGTTTGATTAGATGGAAGAGCTCATCGACGGTGAGAATCAAGTGCACGCTGTTTTTATTTTAAAGGGAATGAAATCCATTTAAAGTCCAAAGTTTAGAAATATATATGTGTTCCAACATGATTTATCCTTCTTTGTAGTTGTCTAACAAGCTTGACATTATCCTCTACATAAATACGATGTGTGCAAGTATCTGGAATATTTATGCAATAATTGAATTAACCATTCCACTTGATATTTTTCCAAAATAGAGTTAGTTTTTCGACATTTCCTAGGGAAAATTTCAATGACTTTACTATGAGAATATGATATTGTGTTTACAAGAAATATAGTTTAAAATAAAGATTGTAAAGAATTCACTCTACAATTTTATTGAAAACTTTGCTCCAAAATATCATTATTGGAAATTTGTTGAGAATACTCAAATTTCTCTATAGAATCTAGATTTGAAATGAAATGATTCAGTAAATTTTCATCATTCTCTTCTTTGAAATTTATAGCTTGAGGAATATTGCAAAAAGAATGAACAATTTCTTCCTCAAATTCTATTTCTTCAAGCCATGACATTTGTTCCAGTTCATTTATAGATCTAGCAGGTGGATAAAATGTTACTTGCTTACTTTTATTCCCCTTTGAAATAATCATACTAGCTGATCTACAACTAACAAAAGCATCAATTGTGGCTAACCAAGGTCTTCCAAGTATAAGGGGGTGTCCGCCCAAGTTAGATTTAGGTTGAATAACTACAAAATCTACAAGATATTCCCATGAATCCAAATATACAATGATACCATCTACTACACCCTCAGTTTTTACTTGAGATCTGTCTGCCATTTCTAATATGGTGGGTGTAGGTCGAATATTACATATATTCAGATTTTGCATTGTTTCCATGGTCATTACATTAATATATGTTCCTAAGTCAATTAAAGTATTTGGAATAGAAAGAATGTGGATAAATATGGTAACAATTGGTACCCCCGGATCAACATATTTTTCTATTGTAATATTTGTTGACATTAGACTAGCTAATTTTCCAAAAACTTGCACTATTGTTGGATCCTTTCTTTTTATTCTTGATTTCTTAATACATAATTCCCTAATTTTTTTTGTATAGATTGGTATATTATTTATATCCTCCAATAATGGAATCTGAACACAAATATTCTTTAATTCATTTAAGAAATCATGCTCAAAGGAATTTATAGATTTTTCCAAGTACAACCTCTCCGGGAAAGGAGGTGTTTTGGTTGATTGTGATTGATCCTTCTGAGTTTCAATTGATTTGTGTACAATTGTAGTGCTAGTTTTATTAGGAATCTCTTATTTTTCTTTTTATTATATAAGTATTGGGGATTCCTTATGAAGTGTTTTAAACAATTGCATATGTGGTTAATGCTCCTTCTTCAATGTTATAAATAGGTCTTTCCACTTTATTATTGGGATTGGCCACTGGCTGGGATGGCAATTGAGTTGGTCTAGGTAGTGGCTGGTATTAAGGAAGTTGTAGCTGCCGTGTTGGAGTAATCTATGGTGGAGTAGGTATGGAATATGGTTGTTGAGTTAATTGTGGATATTGATTGGATGGAACTTCTTGTTGTTGAAGATATGGTTGAAAAGGAAAAGATTGTTGTTGATGCATATGTTGAAAATATGATTGTTGATATGAATGATATGACTGTTGAGGATTATAGGGAGGATGGTTTCCATAAGTGGGTCCTCGCCAACCCTGTTGATTGGGTTGGTTTTGAACCTATTGAGGAGACCATGCTTTCCAAGGCATAGGGGAATTCCATGTATTTTGTACATAATTTGGATTAAAATATGAAGGAAATTTCTTAACATGATCTTGAGACATACTTGGAGTGCATGGATTCCATGGTCTTCTTGGTGAAACATAATAAAGAGATTTTGTTACTCCACTTTCACCTTTAAAAATTGGTTTGAGTCCTGGCAGTGATGGAATATTTCTTATTGAACGATCCTTTGCACAGATGCCACAAACTTGAATACTATCTAATGTACAATCTTTTGGTGGATGTTTTTTTTTCCTACACGTAGGGAAAAACACTGATATGGCTTCATTATGTTCTTATTATTTATTTTTAGCTTTTAATGTATCAATTTGAGAACCTAATGTACTTTAAATACCAGTCTTGAAATTTTCCAATAATTTTTTTAATTCTTCCCTTGTTATACTCCCAATAGGTGATTTGGTGACTTTGGAAAGAGCATCTCTTTGTCCTTTACTACCCTTATCTCTTCCCTTGGAATACTTCTTGCACATTTCAACAATTTGTTCAAATGGTAAAGATGAAATATCATCAGATCCCATGAGGTTAAGTATATCAATATATTTGTCATGAAATCCTTTTAAATAAATAGCACAAATAATATCGAAACTTAAAGAACTATGTTTTGATTTTTGTAAATTGTACAAAAATATCTCCAGATAGTGATAGAGGTTTCATCCTCTTGTTGAGCCATCCTAAAAACGTCTTCTTTGGAATCTCGAGGTTTGCAATAAGCTTGATATTTCTAAAGGAAAAAATTTCTTGTAGTATCCCAATAACCCAATGGTATTTTCTCCTAGTCCGATAAACCATTTTAAAGCAGTGCCCTTCAAAGTGGCAAGAAATAAACAAAGCTTGTGAGCATCATCAATATATCCATATGTGCGACATAAAATATCAAATTCAAACAGAAATGCATCAGGGTCTTCATATGGAAGTTGGAATGTTTTTCATCTTTAACTCATTTTCAAATACTGTAGGTACATCTAAGATAGGAAAACCGAAAATAACTCCCTTTTCCTCTTCTCTTGTTCTGTCCCTTTCATCATTCAAACCTCTCTCTCCGTCTCCTCCTCCTTCTAGTATTCTTTCTCGATCTCCACCTCTTGGACCTCTTTCTCTTTCTCCTTTTGGTATTCTTTCATGTTCTCCACCTCTTGGTCCTCTGCATCTTATATGCAATTCTTCATCAACCATTTTATTTTCCCAAAAGATAAAAAATTGTTTACTCCAACCTTATGGTGCTTCTTATGGATCTTCAAATTGTTCAACAATTTGTTTTGTTTTGTGTCTACTTTGAGCTCTCTGCAACAATATGCTTCCATGTATCCTTCTTATTACTTGCAAGCAAGTTAGTTTGGG
>JASDQU010103766.1:220619-251359 GCA_032191745.1 Picea mariana | reverse complement strand
GCCGGGGTCTTGTGGATGTTTTGATAGGTGGTTTGGTAAAATGTTTAATGGATGGTTTTGCAGATGATGTAGTAAGTGATTTTGTATATGAATTATTATATGGATGTGAATATTGTTTAGTTGGTGGTTTTGTGGGGGGTTTTGATTTTTCTGGGAATTTTGGTTTTTCTAGAAAACTTCTTTTTCTGATTCAACAAAGCTACCTTTACTATCTCTAGGTCTAACTGATCTATTCATGAAAATCATACATGACCAGGTCTTGTGAAGACTCACAAAAGTGGGTGTACAAGTTCTTACCTTCCTCTCTCCTCCTAGTCTTAAATGTGTGAACAAAAAAAATCCTTTTTATATATTTTTATTTTTTTGAACGAAAACTAAATATTTCAAAACCAATTCCTTTATTACCTCCCAGACAATGACTCCAAAAATGTTAGCCTAATTTATTTGCATAAATGGGACACTATTATGTCAATTCAGGGTTGGTAAACTTGTGAGGCTTAATCAATGTATGTGGGGGAATTATCTCTGAAACTTGATCTATAATCCTTTAAACTAAGAATAAAATCCAAACTTGATCATCAACTACTTAATGGAATATTTTAACTAGTTATGAAAAGGAAAGTGCAATCTAACTTGATCTACAAAACTTCAAACAAGATCTAATTCTTTCAACCTAAGTTTGCCATAGTTCCATTGGTAAGAAAACATGTTACAAAACTTTAATGCCTCTACAAGAGAGGGATCTTGTAACAATACTATGTCAACTTGTGAAATCTAAAGGTTGAAAATAATGCTTTATCAAACACACTCACACATTCATAAATGAAAAAGACTTTAGATCTAACACTTTCAATCTATGAGTATCACAACCTCACTGATGGAAAAATAGGTTGTAAAGTTGTATTTCCACAATGTTTGTTGGCTCTTTGCAACAATACTCTGTTGTCTTTGTGAAAATTGTAGATTGTAAGGATGCTAATTCCTCATTCAAATGCAAAAGGTTTTTAAACTAAAATATAACTCCTTCAATCTAGGTTTATCATAGTCCCAATAGTAGTAAAACATGCTACAAAGTTATGCTACCTCATTGATTGTAGGTTTTTGCAATACTACACTATTTGACTTATGAAGGTTATAGATTGGAAAAAAGCTAAACCGATTATCTAACATTTAAACAACTATAGATTTCAAGCAAAAACTTAAGTAAAAACTGAATGTTAAATCTAGAACTAAAGAGTTGATATATAAACAAAAAAATGAAATAGTTTACCAAGTAAGAAGCAATAGAGATCAAAGCTTATGCACAACAATGTACAACAGTGACATGGACCAAAGAAAGGGAGCCCTCCAGGCCTAGTTCATGCATATGAAGACAAATAAATCTAGCTGAAGAAAATCGTAGCTTTTCTTTTAAGCATACAAATGTTTACAAACTGAGTTCAGAGGTTCTTTTCTCCAAATTTGAATCCCCCTCAAGCTTCATATTTTAGCTGATTTATACAAAATGGAATGTAACAACTTATACTAGGAATACTCTCATGGAGTAATGATGAAACTAAATAGCTCCTAGATATGATGATTCCACATTGATTTGGGTGATGACTCATGATTTCATGAATCGACTTGAATCCATGCGTTTTGTTGTTATGGAATTGTTTGTTGATGCTCGCATTGATTGACGGGTTTCTAGTTCATTTTCTCGCACCCAAGAGGACACACACCATAGTACAAAGACATTGATCGAAACCCACATGCACTTTTCCTTCGGCTCATACTGCTACCATCTAGATGAACGACAAATTACAAGAACTAAACTATTGGTGCAATTTCTAATAAAATCTGAATTTTAACTATTTTAACTCGTTGATATTTAACAATTAAAATAAAATAAGAATTTACCTAATTATGCCTTGAAATGTCTTTATTAAGCTAAAATGGATGGATAATATTCCAAAAAGAGAGATATTAGGGGAAAAAGATCATAGGTTTAGAAGCTTCCTAGATGGCAAAACATGGTACCAACACCCTAAACCCGTTTATAATTAACCATTCAAAATATTTGTAACTTATTTATCTCCTCATTGACATTATAAGTATTATGTACCTTGCCTTTGTTAATTTCGACCATGGATTTATATCCTCTTTTCAAAGTGAGTTTTAGATCCTTTTTGGTAGGCATAACACCCAAGTCGAGTTGACTAGATATCATAACATAACACAATTCAGTGACAAAATATTTTAAATTTAGTTAAACAAATAAATAATGAAATATTTTGAATTTTAGTACTTACATATCTCCCTTTTGTTTTAACATAGCCTACTCAACCAAGTTCGTGCCACCCAACCTTGTCCAATTTAGCCTTTGTGGTCTTTGAAGTGCAATTGAGCCTATGAAAAGTTTGAAATGCATGTTAATGTGATTTAGTCAGTTAGGTCAAATTCATAGTTATAAGTTCAATATATATTATGTTATATTTATATTTTCGTCATCTGACTCTCTAACTTTTGGCAAGATCCCCTCTTTTTCCATCTTCTCCTATATTGTACACCCACTCATTCAATAATGGACATCTTTAGTTTAGTTTGAAATTCATACAATAGGAAGAATTTGATTAGATCAATATATAGTGACCATTCGTTTCCTTGCAATACATAAAATTCAACAAGTTCTTAAGGTTGAAGTGGATGTTTTTGGATATGTGATTGACACAACTTTGATGCAATACAAAAGAGTTGTTGCATACCACTCTACTATATTTTAGGGAGTAGATAAAAAATATTATGTTTATGATCGTAAGGTGTACATCCAAATATGTAAGTTGTTAAACATAACCCATGTTCCATTCTTAGTAAAGAGATTATCATGCACACTAACTTTAATACTCTCTACTTCTATATATAGACCAGGATATAATGTATTTAACTAAGCATAATGAATGTGTTTATACTTTAAGTAGATCCCTTATTAAAGATTTAAACATTATACGTTCTTACTCTAATTTGTGTTACCTAAGGAGATCATTGCATCTAGTTATTACATAAATAACACCATTCCAAATTTGCTTGACACTTTAGAGTGGAGAGTATGGTTGTTAAACGATAAAGGTTTTGATTCAAGTTAAATATGGCAAGATGGGGGCATGGTTTTTCTGCATTCATCCCCTCTATTGAATATCAACATTTAAAAAATGGAAATGAGCATGCTTGTCAACAAATCCAAGGAGATATCTATTAATATGCCATGGATGAAAGTGGAGTAAGAGTACTAGAGAAATAAAACATAAGTGGGTAGACGATCGAGCTCATTTATCCGTTACTTTAACCTTGAACTAAGGCATATGGGTTGCATGGAAGGATAATTGACTATGTTGCAACAATTGCCATGTTCTACTCTATTTTTTTTATTCATATTATTCTTCTTCTTCTCCAACTTAATTCATTCCAAAAATTCAGAAACGCTTCCTTTCCTTGTGATAGGATATTAATTAGATAGTGATAGTGACTGAGCAGGCTTATTCAATACAATGTATAAGATCATTTAAAATTTATAAAAAACATCTTTAAGTGAATTTCCCCCAAAATCATGTCCAAAGAATAAGGGGGGTTCTGTGACAAGTCAATAGATCTTGGCCATGATGAAGTTGTGGGTTCAAATCCCCGACTTACATAAACTATTTTGACATAAAATAGAACCCTACATAAATTCAAATGTAGAGGTTCTCATCAATTTTGGTGGCATTGCTAGTCCCTTGACCGTATCACCCTTTTCTTTGTCTCTTATGTAGGTGGGGTCTCCTCTATCTCTATCTCCAGTAGTCACTTGAGGTCTCTATCTCCAATATTATTTGTCTCTATTATCTCCAATCTCGTCCAAGCTACATGTCATGTAGTCTGTGTCCTTGCTAGTGGGCTTGGGATGAATATCTTCATAGTATTTCTTGGGTGTGGGCTATCTCCTTGTGCACACACATTACATATTTGGGGTTTTGTTTTTTATTTTTCTTGTTTTATATTTCTTTTCTTTTGTTTGTTTAAAATTTCTTACTTGTTATGTTTTATAGATACTATATTATATTATATTGCATATAATATTGCATATACTATATATATATATATATATATATACCATATAATTAAATATATTATATCATATGATGATGATGCCGATGGAGATGATAAGGATGAGGATGCCAATGATGACGACAATGAAAATGACGACGACGATGATGATTAAGGTGTGGTAATGGTTAGGGCGTTGTCCAACTGTTCTACGTTTTAACCCTTTTTGTCGGAATCCGACGACATAATATGCACGAAATCACAATTGTTTGTTGTTTAAATTGCATTTTTGAATGAAGAAATGGATTCACCGTGTTGAATAACTCGTGGGGCACAGGTATTATACATAATTAACCACTCAAATTTGCAAATCCAACAATTTCTCGCTGGAGTTTGGGAAAAATTAAACAGAAAGTAACATCGGAAAAAGGGCCAAAATGCAGAACAATTAGACTACACCAATGGTTAGGGATTAAGGTGTGCTAGTGGGTTAGGGTGTTAGGCATAATATTGTGTTTATAATAAAAATTGATAGGGTTTATAGTGTATTAGGGTGTCAATGTGTTTGTCTTTAGGAGATAATTGTGTCAAAGGTCATCCCATGTCTATGGTCATAATGGTTGATGTTCAAGGCATGAGAAGCAATTCAACATTAAGATCTAAATCAAGAAGGGAAAACCATAAGAGTATTAAATTTGAATAAGATGATCACTTTATTAAATATGATAGATTACATATTCATATCAGATTGATCTTGAACTTCATCCAATTCAATATCTAACTTATCAAGATTAGAATTTGTTTCCAACCCTTCAGAATCATTGAAAGGATTGTCCGTAACAACATTTGGGATGTCTAACACTAAGTCATCATCGATATAATATTGATCATTATCAAGATGAAGCATATGATATGATCCAATGACTGGATGGTCAAATTGATTATCCTCTTTGTTTGACACTTATTCTTGCTCTCTTGCATCTTCTTCTTCTTCACAAACATCTTCTTTGGGAAAAATATACATTACAGACCCTCCTCTTCAATCAAATCTAACAAAAATGACCAACCTATACTCTACTTGAAACTTGTGAATAAAATACCTACTCACATTGAGTTGGAAGTACATAGGGCTCTATATTTGGCTCATACCTAGTAGTATTAATCATTGTAAATGCGTTATCGTGATCAATAATAGTCCTTTTCATGTGAGAGGCCTAAGTCTTGTAAGAGGATGAGATCCTCTTAAATATGTAAATAAGCATATCAAAGGTATATTTAGCCAAAGTTATTTATTTAGAGTAAATTTATTTCAATAGTTAGTAGAAACTATGGAGATAGTTTAGATCTTCACCAATTATTTATGTAAGCCCTTTAGGCATGAAACCGCCAAGTAGATAAGAGTTTTATTTTGGGTGATTAGTTACAGGTTTAGGACCTGAAGTGATCGAGAAGTTATATTCCTTGTATATTGTAATCCTTTGGGCATGAATGGTACAGGTAGCCAGGGCCATGGTAGTGCCCAAATATTGTGTGATCAGGCTAGAAGAGGGTATGATGTATTTACGAGTTTATAGAATTCTTGCACATAAGTTCATGATAGAAATATTGTACTTATGCCTACGAGTTGCGTGGATGTCTCTTTGTATTAAATCTTATTATAAGCAAGTGTTTCATGGCAACTTAGTCCATGCCAAATAATAAACTAAACTGCCTTGAAATATAAGTAGAAATTAACATTAATTTCAGATCTATTAAAACATACTAAGATTCTATTGATTTCAAATCTATTAAAATATGCTCAAGACTCAATAGTGTTATCACGGTGAAATAATTGACAACTAATTGTCAGTGATGATTTTTATGATTGACAGTGATGATTTTTATAATTGAATTGAAGGCCTCCACATTGATTTCAATTTCTGCCAAAAAGCTACTCCACCAGCGAGAATAAAGGGTTATTTTTCCACCAAAAGAGGCATGATTAATTCATCATGACTAAATCTAGGACAATGGATCTATGGGTAGTTAGAACAGGATACAAGCTCCTTAATTGGGAAAAATAAAAGCGCATAAAATCCTAAAATTAGAATTGCAAGTTAGCAACAAATATGAAAGAATCCTTTATAGTTTCGCACCGTTAATAAAACATGCAAACCCAAAATATTAAACCCTACAATCAAACCTGGGAGGCCTGGTCATTGGTCTCATGAAAGTATTCCAATGGCCAAATTGGCGAAAATGGATGCAATTTCACTGTATAGGGGACCTGAAGTGATCGGGAAGTTATATTCCTTGTATATTGTAATCCTTTGGGCATGAATAGTACAGGTAGCCAGGGCCATGGTAGCGCCCAAATATTGTGTGATCAGGCTAGAAGAGGGTATGATGTATTTATGAGTTTATAGAATTCTTGCACATAAGTTCATAATAGAAATATTGTGCTTATGCCTCCGAGTTGTATGGATGTCTCTTTGTATTAAATCCTATTATAAACAAGTGTTTCATGGCAACTTAGTCCATGCCAAATAATGAACTAAACTGCCTTGAAATATAAGTAGAAATTAACATTAATTTCAAATCTATTAAAACATACTAAGATTCTATTGATTTCAAATCTATTAAAATATGCTCAAGACTCAATAGTGTTATCACGGTGAAATAATTGACAACTAATTGTCAGTGATGATTTTTATGATTGATAGTGATGATTTTTATAATTGAATTGAAGGCCTCCACATTGATTTCAATTTCTGCCAAAAAGGTACTCCACCAGCGAGAATAAAGGGTTATTTTTACACCAAAAGAGGCATGATTAATTCATCATGACTAAATCTAGGACAATGGATAAAGGGTTATTTTTACACCAAAAGAGGCATGATTAATTCATCATGACTAAATCTAGGACAATGGATCTATGGGTAGTTATAACAGGATACAAGCGCCTTAATTGGGAAAAACAAAGACGCATAAAATCTTAAAATTAGAATTGCAAGTCAACAACAAATATGAAATAATCCTTTATAGTTTCGCACCGTTAATAAAACCTGCAAACCCAAAATATTAAACCCTACAATCAAAACAAATATGAAATAATCCTTTATAGTTTCGCACAGTTAATAAAACCTGCAAACCCAAAATATTAAACCCTACAATCAAACCTAGGAGGCCTGGTCATTGGCCTCATGAAAGTAGGCGAGAAGCCTATTCCTGGGTATGGGGGATTCCAGTAAAAGATCCACTAATTCAGACATAAAAAGCATAATCCTGCCCCCCGGCCTGCATGACAGATTAATGAAATAAATATCTTAACACCCGAAGTCAGGCAGTAATGCACTAGAAATACAAGAGAAACTACTGTCTTGAAGCTGCAGGTGGAGGGACTCTTCTGCATAGCCGCAGAAATTAACCACAGAAGAGGAAATATTAGAATCAGTTTGACAATAATTAGAAGCCGGGCATGGCCACTTTGGCTCCAAGGGCTCACTGGAGAAGATACTAGAGTACTTGCAATATCTGATTTATAATTGTGTTACCTTCAGCTATGAAGCTGTATAAATGAAACTGGCCTCTTCATAGACAACTATTTTTTAAAGTACCTATGTATCAGTGTCGCCCCCTCCTAAATTCAAAATGATTCATGTCAACCATAATATCAAAGCTCGTGGGGATTTGAACCCGGGTCATCACATATGTAAGTAATCACCCTAGACCTCATCCCCACACACACTGCCAAATTTTCTCTTAAAAACAGGTTTCTACACATTTACATGTTGGAAAAGAAAATTAATATTGAGAGCAAATACATAAAAATAAAGGTTACTCTACAAAAAAAAATGGTAATCAAAACTCTCTGATGTAGATATCAAACATTTTAAAGAAAAGGTACTCTACTGCAAAAATGGTAATCAAAACCCTTTGATATAGAAACCAAACATTGCATAGAAAGAGCACTTTACAACATAAATGCTAATCAAAACCCTCTGATATAGAAATCAAACACTGTGAAAAAATTTTCAACCCCCAAAACCCAATTATTTTTTACTTTGCACGAAAATCCAAAAGCAGATTTCAAAGATGATACAAAGACTAAATTACCTTGATAACCAAAGCCACGATTGTTCCCATCAATTGCAAAAGCTAACATAAATTCAAAAACAATGTAAAGGGAGTATATATTCAAGAGTCCAGGTGAGCCGCGAGTTCAAATCACAGAGAAAGCAGTGAAAGATGTAGAATTAAATCTGTCCAGAGACTATCTTGAAACACTTTAAGGCGTATCCTCAACGTTCGTACTACCAGCGACCATCAATGCAAGGATCTACTGGGGAAAACATTTAAAAGTGCGTTGTTAAGGTTTCTGGGGTCCGGTGTCCTAATGAAATGGTGGCTCCAGTGATCCGATTACAACAGTGTTAATGACAAGAATTCAAGTTGGTTTAGATAAGAGGCTTAAGATAAGGATAAGAGGTTTAAAGTCGACCCTGATGCCATCACTTTTGGTATCAGAGCGTGAAGATTTTGCGCGCTGGAGAGAGGAAAAAGTACAGAGACAAATCAAGTAAGGTATGAACGATGATCATGTTTTGATATTATAACTATGGTAAAAAAACTTGTTTGTAGATATCAGAAAGATAAAATTAATGAGGAAAATAGTTCTTGAAGTAGATTTGATGAGATTGGTAAGTAAAATGATCTCTATGTTTTGAATTAAAATTGGATAGGGTATTTTCATATATTCTTAGCAAGTAGCAGTAGAAAGAAGAAACTTGTAGTAGAAAAGCCTTACAACAAAGAAGTTGTAAGAAAGAAGGAAAGAATAACATAACAACTTACAACTGCTGTTGGGTGGAAGTTGTTGAGGCAGCTTCACAATTGTGATTGTGGGTAGAGTTGTCTAAAAGGAGAGTAATAGAATCTCTTGAGAGGAAGTGAGGAAGTGTAGAAGCCTACAACTATGGTAGATGATGAACAAAGGAAGCTCAAAGGGTTTTAGTAGAGAGAACAAGAAGGATACCAAAAAACCTATTACTGTGGATGCTATTTGCAACTCACCGTTGAGCATTGTGAAGCTCTAAGAGATGGATATGACTAGAGATAGATAGACGAATGGTTTAGAGGAAAGAAGAAAAAAAATATGAGTGATTAGGAATTTGACAGGGAGATAGTTGAGTTGAAAGAGAAACTCAATGATATGATGAAGCTGTTATCAGAAAGAATTGAAGAAAACTGGAGATATGATTGGAAGTTAAGGAGAAGGGTCAAGTGGTCTATCAAGGAATTGATTGAAATAAAGTTGAGACGAAAGCTAATGCACAGGTTGAGTGCTTGGATCAAAATAGAGGAGAAACTCATGGCAGCCGAGTATAAAAGGGAGTCTTTTGAAGCATGACAAATATTTCACATTTGTGAACCACAGTAGGGAGAAATGCTTGGAGAAGATGATGATGTAGATGAGAAACAAAATGAGGATCTTGTAGAAAGTTTGGAAAGAGAAGTTCAACATAAGGAAGAGATGCCTGAAGCATCAAATGAGACAAATGAGTCTCTAGTTTTTCAAACTAACTATTTATTTGAGCATGTGTTTGCAGGTTCTGAAGAAGTTGAACATACACTATCAAAGAATAGAGCTAGACAATGCATTGTATGAGTTATGGAAGTTTATGATGAACTTTGAAGTTGGCATAAAAACCTCATAACTATCAGAGGATTGTGGAAGTCCAGGTTGCGAACCTGTGGAAATTATAAAAGTATTTGAGGACCGAAGTAAAGGCATAAGTGCTAGGGAATATGGAGGGAAATCATGGATCTGCTAGTGTGGAATATATTTGATTGTTGATTATTGCATAGATCAACCACCAAAAAAAGAAGGTAACCGGACCGGATTTTAAAACCCTCAAAAATACCAACTTTAAAGTGTCCCGGTGGCCGCTTAAAATGGACCGAACCCACGATCAATTGAAGATATTTGAAGGCAGAATTCCAGTGTTTGGTGGCCAGTTAAACCAGACCGGTGAAAAAAATTAAAGTGTGTTGATAAGGTTTCTGGGGTCCAGTGGACCGGTGGCCTGGTGAAACGATGGCTCTGATGATAGGATTACATCATTGTTAAATGACAAGAATTCAAGCCGATTTAGATAAGAGTGTTAAGATAAGGATAAGATGGTTTAAAGTTGACCCCGATGCCATCACCTTTCATCAACTTCTAGTAACAATATGTACCACCTAACCTTAAAGAGAACCACTTTTAAGAATTAAATCTATATCCAATATATCTTCCAAATATCCATAGTACCTATTAGACGTGATAAGATGTTTGTCATCCTTGTAGGAAATATTAGTAACCTAGAAAAATTTAGTTATCCCACTGTCACAGGTTTTATTCTTAGATGGAATGATCACTTTATTAAATAATATGTATTACATATTCGTATCAAACTCATCTTGAAATTCATCCACTATTTCAATATCTAACTCATCAATCTCAGAATTTGTATTCAACCCTTCATAATCATTGAAAGGACTGTCCATAACAACATCTAGGATGTCTAGAAATAAGTCATCATCAATATAATCTTCATCACTAACAAGAGGAAGCATATGATGTGAGCCAATGACTGGATGGACAAATTGATTCTCCTCTTTGTCCGACACTTATTCTTGCTCTCGTGCGTCTTCTTCGTCTTCACAAACATCTTATTTAGGAAAAATATACATTATAGTTCCTCCTCTTCGATTAAATCTAACAATAAATGACCAACCTACTCTAGCTAGCACCTGTGAATAAAATAACTACGCACATTGACTTTGAAGTACATACAGATCTATGTTTGGCTCATACCTAGTAGTATTAATCATTGTAAATCCATTATCATGATCAATAATAGTCCTTTCATCAATTCTATCAACAATATGTACCACCTGAACTTAAAGAGAACCACTTTCAAGGATTAAAGTCTATATTCAATATATCTTCCAAATATCTATAATACCTATCAGATATGATATGATGTTTTTCACCCTTGTAGGAAATATTAGTAACCTAAATTTTTTTAGTTATCACACTATCATAGTGTTGTGACAGGCACTACAACCCTCCATTTCCCTTCATTCCACTGCAATTTTCCTTTCGAGAAAATGGAGCTCCTTCTTTTTTATGTTTTGAAAAAATCCTTCTAGTGGCCTCTCTCTTTACCGCAAGCCTTTTTGGGAAGTCTTCCTTACCTTAAGAAAACACTGGAAAAATGAAGTACTTGAAAAAATAATGTTTTGAGCAAGTTTGGGAGAAATCGAAAGAGTTTCTTCTAACTCCTCCGATGTACATCGAAGGAGTTACCTTTAACTCCTCCGATGTACATCAAAGGAGTTCCCCTCTCTCCCTCCGATAAACCTTATCTATCGTGCAAATTGTATCCAACACCTCCAATGGAATCAAAGGAGTTTTCTCAAACTCTTCTGATGTCAACCAGATGAGTTTCCTCTAAGTCCTTCGATCATTAATATCAACTACCACATTAAATGACATGTCACCAATTTCTTTATATATACCAAACACCCCCCACTTCTCATTATTTCATCAAGTCATCGAAGTGAAACTAGATTTGCCTAGACTGAGAACGCGTTGAGCCCCTACATTAGCACTCATATCCTCTAAATTTCGACCACGTGGCAAGGTAAGCTTCAATAACCTGTCCTCTTTTTCTAGGGTTAGGTTTTCTATTATGTTGTTGTTTCTTCACAACTCTACCCTAGACTGCCACATTGCCTTATTGTTTTAAATTTTACCTCCTATCGCCCCTGCACACCAACGCCAAATTTCTACTGTTAACCCCCCCCTTTGCCTTCATAATGATAGGGTCTTCACGTTCCTTCTAACCTAGCTAACTTCAAGTTTGTTCAAACAACCTCATGGATAACCTTAGGTCGTTGTCCTGAAAACATGGTCAAAGAATCCAAATATATTGACATTACACTTATTCAAGATTGCCTCTCTCTTTTCCTTGAATAATCCTTGACAAGATCACCTATCAAAATCACTTCCTTTGTTTTCCCCTTAGTCTCGTCGGATCACTTCATGTTAACTCCTCTGATCATATCGAAAGAGTTTGTGTTAACTCCTCTGATATGATTGGATGAGTTCTAAACAACCTCCCAACCTTTCATTTCTTAATCGAGCCATTTAATAGTAACTCTTCCGATCATATCAAAAGAGCTCTTGTTAAATCCTTCGATATGATCGGGGGATTTCTAAGTAAATCCGATGATTCTCTATACTTCAGAAGCTCTGAACACAACTCCTTCGATGTGTTATCAGAGTAGTTGGAGTTAACCTCTCTGATTCACATCAGAGGAGTTGTCCTCAACTATGTCGATCAGAGCTATTTCAGTCAACTCTTAACCTTGCTCGGGAGCCTTAGCATGAAATTCCCCGAAGAAAAATTAGAGACTTGGACACTAAATCATCTGATACCTATCAGACAACTTTTTATCAACTCATCTGATTTGCATCGGAGGAGTTAATCTTTAAACCTCCGATTTTTCCTTATAAGCACATTTTTCACCTGTTCTTCCTCAAATTTTCACCAAGTTACTCAAGCATGCCTGCAATCACTTTATCATCCTTAGATGACGACTCTTCACCCAATGAAAAACCCAATACGTTTTTTGGTAGTTCAAATTATTAATTCAATCTCATATTATCCATAATTTTAATCTTTGCACTAAGCTCATTTCATTTTTATTGCAGGTTCAAGTATTCCACCTTGAAATAAGATAGAAAGAAAGGTACTTGGGACCGAGGTCTCCAGTAGCTCCCAACAAGTAGAGGGTGAGACATAAATAATCGGAGATATGTACGATGATACATTGGGACTTTTGGAGAAGGATAGAGAAATGCTGAAGTGGGGAGAAGTATACCACATGTTCAAAAAAGTCTAACTTCTCCTTCGAGGATGAAGAATCAAATGAATTCCAAGTGTTCAAAAATATCAGGAAGTTAGGCATTTTCAAAGTAGCAACACACCCGATGATTTTCCCATGTGTAGATGCCATCACAGGGATTTTGAAGAATATCACTGTAAATATAAGATATGTCTACAATGCCAGGAAGGACCCCATAGCTTCATTTAGACTTGAATTGATCCGGATTATTTTCGGCATGAAATGAGAGCGGAGATATAATAAAGAAATGTACAGAGATATCTTAGATATCCAATATTATAACAGAAATGAATCAGAGATGCAACCATACACAAAGATATAGAATAATACACAATTTTATATTAATGAGCGAAAATGTACAAAGATTGTAAAATACATAGTGAAAGAATCACTAGAATGGTGACATCTTATCTTTGAGAAGAAACATGAAGACTACTCACATCTATGAGAAGATGATTTTACAATGAGGCTCCAAAGGCTTTTTTATATAGCTTGAGTGGGCCTAATGGTTAAGAACATGTGTTTCCTTTTAAGAGGTCATAGGTTCAAATCCAGAGGGGGTAGGGTATGTATACCTTTGTAGACTTTACCAGTCAAATCGCTGGGCGAAGGGGGGTCCCTTGTCCCATAAACAAGGGGGTCTCATACACCAATTTGGTGTGCTAGCTTGGCCGTGACCTTACAAATAGATTATTATTATTATTATTATTATTATTATTATTATTATTATTATTATTATTATAAATAAAATCCAAAACCCTAACCCCGGAAGATGAAAATCCAACATTTTTGTGGACCCCGTTTTGGGTAGTTTGGTGTATCAACTTCCCAGGGGCGTAACTTTGGCATACGATCTTTGTTTTGGTCGCACGATAGCTCGTTGGAAAGGTAACGTCGAGGAAATTAATTTTGAGGGCTCAATCAAAGCATTGGTTTATCATTGAGAAGATTTATCCTGAAAAACCTTCATTTAGGCCCTCAAAATGGCCTCAGAAGTTAAAAACTACTAAAAATAGTAAATTGCCAAAATTGCCAGAAAATTGTTTTGAGCAAGTTGAAAAAGGTGGGTGGCTACTTATATCCACATGGATCAATCCTACCTCCTTAGGAAGAAATGGTCTCCATTGCGTTGATTTCCCAAGCGAGAGGGAAAAGATTTTGCTGAATCTGCATCTTGATGAGCTGCTTGCCTTGTTGGAGAAGTTGCATTGCATAGATTTTTGAAGGTTTTTAGGAACCTGTGGCTGGAAGGGTTAGAAATTTTTAACTAGTTTGGCTACATGAGATGTCTGTGTGAAGAAATAATCTTTGCACTTTGTTGCAGTCTTGTCAACTTGCTTCTGTTGGATAGAAGGTGCTTGGGCCAAGGCTGTAGTGGTTGCAGTATCCTTTAGTTCACCTTTTGAACATATTGTGAAGAAGCTAAATTTTGTAGTATGAGATACTACCTTGCAACACTGTTTAGGTGGGACAGTAGTTGGAACCACCTCTGGTATCCTGTAGAGATGACCCCCCATAGTAACAATGACACTATGGGGTCAAGACTCATAGATAACATGGCACTTCCACATATATGACTGGCCCAAGAGAACATCACAGAAATCTAATGGGGCAACATCACATAATACCTCTTCCTTGAATGGATGTATGTTGTATGGAAATCAACACTGTTGGCTGACACAAAGATCTCGTCCTTGGCGAAGCCACCGAATGTTGTATGGCTGTGGGTGTGGTGTTGTCGACAATCCAAACTGTTTGAGGACCTTTGCTGAGATGAGGTTCTTCTGGATTCCACTATCAACAATAAAATGTAGTAGAGTCTCCTTCACCCACATCTGTGAATGAATAAGATGCTCCCCCTCTTCAATATCTGTTGGTTCTTCTGGTTGAATTGCTATGGTCGCAACAATAGCAGTGGGGTCTGCGTTGATGATTTGTATTATGTCAGTATTTTCTGAATCATATTCTGAATCAAGGTTCGGCTCCTTGTCTTTGATTTCGGCCACCAATGACTATTTTGATTGACATTCATCGGTGTTGTGCAAGGGGATTTTGTGGAAATCACACCATTTTCCGGTGTCCTTCTTCGTCTTCTTGTGGCCCTTCTTTTCCTGTGGCTTGGAATGGTTTTCGGGAGATTGTTTGTTAGGTCCGTCTTTATCATACTTTGGTTGTTGCGGATTTGCAGACCCGAACTCCCATTTTTTCTGGTGCTTAAATTTCTGCTCGATTTTAACATCATATCGATAAGCAACACCGAGTGATGAAATGTCTAGAAAATCCATTTCACTTTGGATGTATCTGTGTAGAGCTCCATGGTATTTCAGAACCAAATGTCGTTCAGAGTCTTTGATACCCAACTTGGTGCGCAAGGTATGGAAGGTATTGGTGAACTATGGAACTGCTTGGCCCCTCTCTTGCCGCAATGTGGTCCATCTATACTGGTCCTCATAGTTTCCAACAGGGTAATACTGTTCCTTTACTGCATCCACGAAAAAATCCCAAATGGGATCGACCCCATATATTCGAGACTCTTATGTGGAACTTTTCTCCAAGTAAGTTTCCCACCAATGTTTGACATGGGGGAGATATTTAAGGAGTGCGAAGGTGATCTTTTCCCTGTCAGAAAAATGTTGAACAAAGAAATAACCTTCTAGCAGATTTAACCATTTGTCTAGGGCATCCGCATCTATTTGACCTTCAAATATGGGAATATCAAAATTAATCTGTACCTTGAAAGGAGAGGTGCTTCCAAAGTGGTTGTTTGATGAATATGCACCTATTGCTATCGACAAGCGTTGAAGGATGTGGGAAAAATTCTCCATCATTTCGTCCCTTTGTCGCATGAGATCTTCTTCAAGCAACAAATTGATAGAATTGTTTGCTCCGTCATTGTTATTTTCTTCTGCCATAGAGGGTTTCTTGGGTGTGCAAGAGTGATTGTATTCAAGAGAGACAATATCGAGACCCAACTTGCTATCCTCGGACCTCGTCGAGGACATGCACTGAAAAAAAAAGATCAAGAGCACCCTGCTCTGATACCATTGATCCAGATTATTTTCAGCACGAAATGAGAGCGAAGATATAATAAAGAAATGTACAGAGATATCTCATATATCCAATATTATAACAAAAATGTATCAGATATGAAACCATAAACAAAAATATACAATAATACATAATTTTCTATTAATGAGCGAAAATGTACAAAGACTGTAAAATACAGAGTGAAAGACTCGCTAGAATGGTGGCAGCTTATCTCTGATAAGAGATGTGAAGGATACTCGCATATGTGAGAACATGATTTACAATGAGGCTCCAAATTTCTTTTTATCATAAAGAAAATCCAAAACCCTAACCCCAGAAGATGAAAAGCCAACATTTTTGTGGACCCCGTTTTGGGTAGTTTGGTGTATCAACTTCCTGGGGGTGTTACTTATAGATACGATCTCCGTTTGGGGTGCACAATGGCTCTTTGGAAAGGTATCATCGAGGAGATTCATTTGGGGTATCAATAAGAGCCTTTGGACATCATTTAGAATCTAAATCCCGAAAATGTTTCATTTAGGCCCTCAAAATGGCCCTGAAAGTTAAAAACAACTAAAAATAGTAAATTGCCAAAATTGCCAGAAAACTGTTTTGAGCGAGTTGGAAAAGGTGGGTGGCCACCGATATCCACCTGGATCAATCCTCCCTCCGTAGGAAACAATGGTCACCATTATGTTTAGTGCCCGGGGGAGAGGGAAAAGAGTTTGCTGAATCTGCATCTTGATGAGCTACTTGCTTTGTTGGAGAAGTTGTGTTGCTTAGATTTTTGAAGGTTTTCAGGATCCTGTGGCTGGAAGGGTTGGAACTTTTTAACTAGTCTGGCTACATGAGATGTCTATGTGTAGAAGGAATATTTTCCCTTTGCTACAGTCTTGTCTACCTGCTTCTTTTGGATAGAAGGTGCTTGGGCCAAGGCTGTAGTGGTTGCAGTATCCTTCTATTTACCTTTTGAACAGATTGTGAAGAAGCTAAATTTTGTAGTATGAGATACTACCTTGCGACAGTGTTTAGGCGGGATAGTAGTCAGAGCCACCTATGGTATCCTATAGAGATGAACCCCCAGATTAACAATGACACTATAGGGTCGAGACTCATAGAGAGCATGGTGCTTCCACATATATGGCTAGCCCAAGAGAACATCACAGACATCTAATGGGGCAACATCACATAATACCTCATCCTTGAAGGACTAGATTCCTTATGAAAATCGACACTGCTGGATGACATGAAGATATCGTCCCTGGAGAAGCCACCTAATGTCGTATGGGTGTGGGTGTGGTGTTGTCGACAATCCCAACTATTTGAAAACCTTTGCTGAGATGAGGTTCTTTTGGCTTCCACCATCAATAATAAAATGTAGCGGAGTCCCCTTCACCCACATCTGTGAATGAAAAAGGTGCTCCCCCTCTTCAGGATCTGTTGGCTCTTCTAGTTGAATTGTTGCGGTCATGACAATAGTAGTGAGGTTTGTGTCGATGATTTGTCTTTTTTCAATATTTTCAGAATCAGATTCTAAATCAAGGTTCAACTCCTTATCTTTGATTTCGGCCACCAATGACTATTTTGAGCGACATTCATCGGTGTTGTGCCAAGGGATTTTGTGGAAATCACACCATTTTCCTTTGTCCTTTTTCGTCTTCTTGTAAACCTTCTTTTCCCGTGGCTTGGACTGGTTTTCGGGAGATTGTTTGTTAGGGCCATCTTTATCATACTTTGGTTGTTTTGGATTTGCAGACCCGAACTCCCGTTTGTTCCGGTGCTTAAATTTCTGTTCAATTTTAACAACATATCGATAAGCATCACCAAGTGATGAGATGTCCAAAAAATCCATTTCACTTTGGATGTATCTGGGTAGAGCCCCATGGTATTTCATAACCAAATGTCATTCAGAGTTTTGGATACCCAGCTTGGTGCACAAGGTATGGAAGGTATTGGTGAACTCCAGAACTGCTTGGCCCCTCTCTTGCCACAGTTTTTTCCATCTCATATACTGGTCCTCATAGTTGCCAACATGGTAATATTGTTCCCTTACCGCGTCCACAAAAAAATCCCAAGTGGGATCGTCCCCATATATTCCAGACTCTTATGTGGAAATTTTCTCCCAGTAAGTTTCCCACCAATGTTTGACATGGGGGAGAGCTTTAAGGATTGCGAAGGTGATCTTTTCCCTATCAAAAAAATGGTGAATAGAGAAACAACCTTCTAGCAGATTTAACCATTTGTCTAGGGCATCCACATCTATTTGACCTTCAAATACGAGAATATCAAAATTAACCTGTACCTTGAACAAAGAGGTTCTTCCAAAGTGGTTTTTTTATGAAGATGCACCTGTTTCTATCGACAGTCATTGAAGGATGTGGGACAAATTCTCCATCATTTCGTCCCTCTATCACGGAGAGCTTGCTCAAGCAACATATTGATAGAATCGTCTGCTCTGTCGTTTTTATTTTCTTCCACCATGGAGGTTTTCTTGGGCATGCAAGAGAGACTGTATTCAAGAGATAAAATCTCAAGACCCAACTTGCTATACTTGGACCTCGTCGGGGACATGCACTGAAAAAAAACCCGATCAAGAGCAGCGTGCTCTGATACCACTGATCCCGATTATTTTCGGCATGAAATGAGAGTGGAGATACATTAAATAAATGTACATAGATATCTCATATATCCAATATTATAAAATAAATGTATTAGAGATGCAACCATAAACACAGATTTATAGTAATACACAATTTTCTATTAATGAGTGAAAAATGTACAAAGACTGTAAAATACAGAGTGAAAGACTCGCTAGAATGGTGGCAACTTATCTCTGAGAAGAGATGTGACGACTACTTGCATCTATGAAAAGATGATTTTACAATGAGGCTCCAATGTCATTTTTATCATAAATAAAATCCAAAACCATAACCCCGGAAGATGAAAATCCAACATTTTTGTGGACCCCGTTTTGGGTAGTTTGGTGAATCAACTTCCCAGGGGCGTAACTTTGGCATACGATCTCCGTTTCGGGCGCACGATATCTTGTTGGAAAGGTATCGTCGAGGAGATTCATTTTAGGGTCTCAATGAGATCCTATGACTTTAATTGAGAAGTTATATCCCAAAAAACCTTCATTTAGGCCCTCAAAATGGCCCCGGAAGTTAAAAACTGCTAAAAATAGTAAATTGCCAAAATTGCCAGAAAATTGTTTTGAGCGAGTTGGAAAAGGTGGGTGGCCACAGATTGTTAGAATATAATGGGTGTTCTCATTTTACCATTGAAAATATCACTATTGTCACCCAACCATAGGCCGAAGCCACCCTCTGAGCACCTTAACCTTAACATAGAATCATTCTGGAAGCAAACCCTAGGCTAGATAGCCAAACAAAGGGTAGTGCACCTTTCTCCAAGGATAGAACACCAAACAAGAGCTGATCAGATAGTCCAAACCATAACCAAGAGACAGTCCAAGCCAAAACCGAAATCTGCTAGTTGCAGCAGCTGCAACAACAACTGTCCTCCAAACTTGCGCACAAACTGGGCAACTGCAGTGCGCACAAGTGATACTCTGCAATTTTGAGAATGCCCACCATAATGAATATTGGCCTCTTGTATTTATACTAATTCTAGCAAATTGCCTGGGCCGAATTCTCATTCTGGGTGTCTATTTACTTAGTATATAATATTTCTTCTGGCCAACTTCTTCTCTTGTAGTCTAATAACCTAATACCAATTACCCTCTTGAGCCGACTTGTCTTCTAGGGTTATTAGCCAACTCATTAGGGTTTCTTATTGCTTCCCGTAATATTCTATTCTCATCAGGTTTACACGTGGAGCTAAAAACCTCCCGCATCTACCATAATATTAACACTCCCTCCTAACTAGGGAGGTATTACAGGTAATGGTCTTGAGCACAAACATACCATTCACCCGGTAGCATCAACATAGTTGTATAGTCTATATCATGGCTAGATCATGAGCACCATCATCACCATCAATGTCATCAACTACATCATCTCTTGAAGACATACTCTATCTGAGTAATTAGACATGATGCTGGATAAGTCACTCACACCACAGAGTGACACAAGAGCCATTTTTCTACTCTAGACATATGTCCTAGAAAAATAAATGTCCTGAACCATTTTCCGTCTGGGAAATATTTGTCCATTGATCATCCATCTAGCTGATAATCATTTTCAACACTGCTGATAGTCTTCAAGGAAATCAGAACAATATTATTTAATAGAACACAACTGTGTCTATGCATAGTAGTATACACAACAGGTACTTGATCAGTGACGTATAGTCACAAACAATGGAACACATCCACCACAATAGTATACATCTACTCTCTAGAGACATATAGTATTCATAACAATCATCTGATATCAACCTGTACAGAAACAATGTTAGGTTATAAACTGAATCATCTAGGCCATTCTTCCACTCACATCTGTGAGATCTTGGAAGAGCATCTGCCCTCAGAAGGTAAAACACCAATGATGAGATTATCTGGACTATTCTTCTCAAGAAAGGAAGAATAACTATCCTGATTTCTGAGCTTGAACCATTCCCCACCCTGGGCCATTGCTCCGACACTAGAAAAAGTGTAACCTGGAGAGAATGAGTCTGCCCTAAGGAATGCCTTTCCCTGATTGCTGAACCTGGACCATTCCCCACCCTGGGCCATTCCTCCGGCACTAAATAAAGTGCAACATGGAGAGAATGAATCTTCCCTAAGGAATGATTGTCCAGACCATTTCCTAAGGAAATGACTATCCCGTACCAACCTCCAAAACAGACCATTCCCCATGTTAACCACAATGGGAAATCATTTTTCGGCGAGGCGGGACAGTCTTCTTGAGTAACCCTCAAGAATAGAGACTTCCCTTGACCATTCCCCATATTAACCACAATGGGAAATTCCTGTCTATGGTACATCAACAATCCATCGAACCATTTTCATTACGAAAATGACAGTTCGAGCTGGACCATTTTCCAAACTGGAAAATGCCTGTCCATCAGAAATATCAAACCACTTTCTGAATCTGGAAAGAAACTGCTCATCCTGGACCATTTTTCAAACTGAAAAATGACTGCCCATCAATCAATAACACATCATTGCTCCCTCCCAACCTGGGAGTCATCTCTTCCTTTTTCAATAAGGAAGTCGTCTCCACAAGCTCCAACTTGAGTACGCAAACTCTTTCATCTTGGACAAAATCTTTACCAAAATGTCTACTTATCTGCTCATTTGTGGAGATATGTATTGGAGAACCACTTTCTCCTTTATGGACTTCATCACGGATAATGTAATGCTTGATCTCAAATGTACTTCAGTCTGGAACACTGGTTTTCTCTGAAGCTTCATATAGTTCTGATCAATAAAGTATATCATTGTTGGATTCCTCTTTGGTTCTTGCTAACCCACAACATCGTGGCAAGGGTCAAACTAGAACATATCCATGTGGCACTTATTCTGTCATCATGAGATCTTTGTCATGGATTGACAATCCATCATCTTGATCTTCTGAGTAATCATTCTGATACAATATTTTTATTATAGAAAATATTCACCATGCTTCTACTGTGCATTAGAGGTTCTCCACCAAGTTGTCTTCTTTCATCTGCATACAAGGGTCTCTTTCTGGTATACCTCAAAGCCTTGAGGTTTCTCTTCATACGCTCTTTGTTCAATTGCTCTGGAGAACAGTCTTTGCATTCATCTGATGTAGAACTCCAACCCATGGATATCTCGTATGATATAATGACTCATGTAGAGGTATGTCTGGTTTACTGGAACAAGTAATCATTACAGTCTTCTCCCTCCATCTGTGAGAACCTCTAGTTCTGGATCTTGCAATGCTTGCATTCATATACACTGTTCTTCATCACAACTTTCAGTTCCTTTTCTTGATTGATTTTAGTGAGTTCATATCAGACTGGTAATCTTATCATTCTTGATACAATGACTGGTTGTTCTGGCTTCTCTTTCTTTCTTGGAGTCTTCATGTTCTTCCTCATGTTTTTTTTAGCTCTTGGGTCCATGGAGTTTCTTATAGATTCCATGCCCTAAATATTCCACTTCTTCCTTTCATCATAGAATCATAGATATGGATGGACAACCAGGGATAATTTAAGGCTTCTCTTTGAAGAAGACTTCTTCTAAGGTCGAAATGAACACGTACTGCCTTTCATGGCTGCTACCATGGATATATACTTCATCATATTCAATGGATCATAGGATTAGCTCCTTCCTAATCCTTGCTTCATGTATGAGTGCCTGTTTTTCTTTTGGAAATATATAATCGGCTCTCTCCATCTAACAGAGTCCACACTTCCGTATGCATCCTTATTGTCTTCTACAAAGTGTCATAAGTCTTTCTCCAATTTCCTCTTGATTGTTGACTTCTTTTTGTCTTTGCTTCTTCTAAGTTTCTTCAAGATTGATTCTGATTTTGGCTTATCTTGTAATAACTTCCACATGATTTGTTTGATGTATTTCATCCTTTCATGTGTATTATTTGACTTGTATAATGATAAAAATCCTTATCTTGTTGTTCTTCCATAGGTATAGTTCTTCTTGGAACATATTATCTTCTAAGAGATAGATATACAAGATATGTACAGAGACTATGCAAACAAGATATGTACAAGAATTAAGAAGAGTATTGTTACCTTGTATTTAGAGGAAGAAGTCTATTTCATCCTGCTTAATCTTCTTTGAAGGTTCCTTTTCTTCGGCAACTGATGCTTCATGTGTATCCTTCCTTTTCTTTAGCTTGGGACAATGATTCTTGTAGTGACCATACTTTCGACAGTTGAAGCATTGTATTTCTGACATATCTTTCTCTTGATTTGGCTTCTTCCTTGAACCAAAATTCCTTTTGTTCCTGAAATGATTGAATCTTTCTGTAAAGGCTTGATCATCGTACTTCTTTTGGGGTTTATATTTTGCATTGATCCTTGATTCTTCTTGAGCACAACAAGTCCAAAGTTCTTCAAATGTAGGATACTCCTTCCTTGTGTTCATGCTTGCGACAAATGCATCCCATGTCTTGGGAATACCATTGAGTACTATGTTTACCAATTCCTTTTCTGAAATGATCTCTTCAATAGCTTCTAGCTGATATATTAACTGAGATATCCTCACAAAGTATGATTTTATGCTGTCATCATCATTCATCTTCATGTCACAGAGCTCATTCTTCAGACTCATTACTTGTCCAATGTTTCTAACTGAGAAGAGGTTTGTTAGGGCATTGCACATCTTCTTTGATGAGTTAATATGGGAGATGTAGGGTATCAAGTGGTCTTTTATAGAGTCCACTATGATACTCAATGCATTGATGTCACCGTCTTTGAACTTTTCCATAACTGCAACGTTCTACGGTTCTTTCTCTTTTCCTTCTTCAAACTCTAGTTTCACGATCTTTCCTTTCACAATATCCATCGCTTTATTCTTGGCAAGGATGAGGTCAATCCTTGTCTTCCACACTCTGAAGTTAGAAGCTCCATCTAACTTTTTTCTGACGTCATGGAGTAGGTGATGGCTTCTTTGACTTTGTCAACCCTAGATTTGACTAAAAAACTCAAAATTGACGTCTTGGCTTGCTGAGAGTACTAGGAGATGTGCTAGGCTAGGGAGCACTGGTCTATCTAGAAATTAGGTCAATCCCTTCACTTAAGGTACCTCAATGAGAGGATTAGGGTTTCTACAACTGCACCTGCTAGTAACCCTAGCAACAGTGCTTTGGTGACTGCTCCTGCTAGAAACCCTAGCGAAAGTTCTTCAACGAGCTTAATATCCTTATGGATATGATTCCTTCCAATGGTTAGACTGAATGAAGGAGGTGTGGGCCCATAAAATGTTAGAATATAATGGGTGTGCTCATTTTACCATCGACAATATCACTATTGTCACCCAACCATAGGCCGAAGCAACCCTCCGAGCACCTTAACCTTGACAGAGAATCATTCTGGAAGCAAACCCTAGGCTAGATAGCCAAACAAAGGGTAGCACACCTTTATCCCAGGATAGCGCACCAAAAAAGAGCTGATCAGATATTCCAAACCATAACCAAGAGATAGTCCAAGACAAAACCAAAATCTGCTAGCTGCAGTAGTTGCAACGACAACTCTCCTCCAAACTTGTGCACAAACTGGGCAACTACAGTGCAGTGCTGCTCTGCAATTTTGAGAATGCCTGCTAGAATGAAGACTGGCCTCTTGTATTTATACTAATTCTGGTTAACTGCCTGGGTCGACTTCTCATTCTGGGTGTCTATTTAATTAGTATATAATATTTCTTCTAGCTGACTTCTTCTCTTGTAGGCTAATAACATAATACCAATTATCCTATTGAGCGGACTTGTCTTCTAGGGTTATTAGCCAACTCATTAGGGTTTCTTTTTGCTTCCCAGAATATTCTATTCTTGTTAGGTTTACACGTGGAGGTAAATACCTCCTGCAACTACCATAATATTAACACAGATATCCACCTGGATCAATCCTCCCTCCTTAGGAAGAAATGGTATCCATTGTGTTGAGTGCTCAGGGGAGAGGGAAAAGAGTTTGATGAAAATGCATCTTGATGAGCTGCTTTCCTTGTTCGAGAAGTTGTGTTGCTTAGATTTTTGAAGGTTTTTAGGACCTTGTGGCTGGAAGGGTTTGACCTTTTTAACTAGTTTGGCTACATGAGATGTATGTGTGTAGAAGGAATCTTTGTGCTTTACTAAAGTCTTGTTGAACTGCTTCTGTTGGATATAAGGTGCTTGGTCCAAGGCTGTAGTGGTTGCAGTGTCCTTTTGTTCACCTTTTGAACAGATTATGAAGAAGATAAATTTTGTAGTATGAGATACTACCTTGCAATACTGTTTAAGTGGGACAGTAGTAAGAACCACCTCTAGTATACTATAGAGATGACCCCCCAGAGTAACAATGACACTACGGGGTCAAGAATCATAGATAACATGGAACTTACACATATATGTCTAGCCCAAGAGAACATCACAGACATATAGCGGGACAACATCACATAATACCTCATCCTTGAAGGGCTGGATGCCGTATGACAATCGAAACTACTGTCTGACATAAAGATCTCGTCCCTAGCGAAGGCACCCAATGTTGTATTGATGTGGGTGTGGTGTTGTCGACAATCCCAACTGCTTGACAACCTCTGCTGAGATGAGGTTCTTATAGCTTCTGCTATCAACAATAAAATGTAGCAGAGTCCCCTTCACCCACATGTGTGAATGAAAAAGGCGCTTCCCCTCTTCAGGATCTATTGATTCTTCTAGTTGAATTGCTGTGGTCGTAACAATAGCAGTGGGGTCTACATCGATGATTTGTCTTTGTTATTATTTTCTGAATCAGATTCCAAATCAAGGTTCAGCTCCTTGTCTTTGATTTCAGACACCAATGTCTATTTTGAGCGACATTCATCGGTGTTGTGCCAGGGGACTTTGTGGAAATCACACCATTTTCCGATGTCCTTATTCATCTTCCCGTGACCCTTCTTTTCTTGTGGCTTGGACTGGTTTTTGAGAGATTGTTTGTTAGGGCTGTCTTTATCATACTTTGGTTGTTGCGGATTTATAGACCCGAACTCCCATTTGTTCTGGTGATTAAATTTCTGCTCGATTTTAATAACATATCTATAAGAAACATCGAGTGATGATATGTCCAGAAAATACATTTCACTTTGGATGTATCTGTGTAGAGCCCCATGGTATTTCAAAACCAAATGTCATTCATAGTCTTTGATACCCAGCTTGGTGCGCAAGGTATGAAAGGTATTGGTGAACTCCGGAACTGCTTGGCCCCTCTCTTGCCGCAGTGTGGTTCATCTCATATACTAGTCCTCATAGTTGCCAACAGGGTAATACTGTTCCTTTACCATGTCCAAAAWAAAATCCCAAGTGTGATCAACCCCATATATTCCAGACTCTTCTGTGGAAATTTCCTCCCAGTAAGTTTCCCACCAATGTTTGACATGGGGGAGAKATTTAAGGAGTGATAAGGTGATCTTTTCCTTGTCGAAAAAATGGTGAATAGAGAAATAACCTTCTAGCAGATTTAACCATTTTTCTAGGGCATCCATAGCTATTTGACCTTCAAATACGGGAATATCAAAATTAACCTGTACCTTGAAAGGAGAGGTGCTTCCAAAGTGGTTTTTTGATGAATATGCGCCTGTTTCTATTTTCAAGCATTGAATAATGTGGGAAAAATTCTTTGTCATTTTGTCCCTCCGTCGCATGAGAGCTTGCTCAAGCAACAAATTGATAGAATCGTCTGCTTTGTCATTTTTCTTTTCTTCTGCCATGGAGGGTTTCTTGGGCGTGCAAGAGATATTTTCTTCAAGAGAGACAAGCTCAAGACCCAACTCGCTATACTTGGACCTCGTCGGGGACATGCACTGAAAAAAACCCGATCAAGAGTAGCCTGCTTTGATACCACTGATCCAGATTATTTTCGGCATGAAATGAGAGCGAAGATACAATAAATAAATGTACAGAGATATCTCATATATCCAATATTATAATAGAAATATATTATAGATGAAACCATAAACACAGATATACAATAAAATACAATTTTGTATTAATGAGCGAAAATGTACAAAGACTGTAAAATACAGAGTGAAAGACTCGCTAGAATGGTGACAACTTATCTCTAAGAAGAGATGTGATGACTACTCGCATCTATGAGAAGATGATTTTACAATGAAGCTCCAAAGGACTTTATATCATAAATAAAATCCAAAACCCTAACCCTAGAATATGAAAAGAGAACATTTTTGTGGACCCCGTTTTGGGTAGTTTAGTGTATCAACTTCCTGGGGGCGCAACTTTGGCATACGATCTCCGTTTGGGGTGCATAATATCTCGTTGGAAAGGTATCATCGAGGAGATTCATTTTTGGGATTCAATCAAAATCTTTGTCTATCATTGAGAATATCCATCCCAAAAAACCTTCATTTAGGCCCTCAAAATGGCCCCAGAAGTTAAAAACTGCTAAAAATAGTAAATTGACAAAATTGCCAGAAAATTGTTTTGAGCGAGTTGGAAAAGGTGGGTGGCCACCGATATTCACCTGGATCATGAATATTTGGAAAATTTTTATCACATTGAAAAGGGAAGAAGGAAGTTGGATAACAAGCTCCATAGTGAGTTTGAGTACACACCAAAGACCTGTTTCCCAAGTCGTATAGGGAAAAAAAACAATTCAAATACATGCCCAAAAGTGGATATACCACAAGTGCCTTGAGAAGACCCTATTAGTACTTGGTATCCATGTTGTGTATATTATATGGGGAACCTGACACATCACAATTCTCTTTATCGTATATGCCCTTGATATACTACTGAGCAGATGAAGGGATACCATTCAATTTGGATGACATCCTATCTGAAAATCTCATGGTGGCTATATCTGTGGTAAAAGGGACACAAATTGGAATGTTTACAAGCTTTCACATGTCCTCGTACCTCTTGGAAATCAAGCGCACAACTCATAGGTACCTTAGAATGGGGTGGATTTGGGAGCCATATGACTCGACAATTCACGTGTATTGTAAAGTGCTATGGGAGCACAAATATCACACATAATACTGGAAGATATGTGATAATTTTCTGGACCCTTTATACGAATTCATACTCTACACCACTCCTCCTTGCATGACCGATAAATCTACAACAATCATAAAGAGAATTAGAAATTGGTATCTCATGGAGCACGACACATATATAAGAGTGTATGGCGCAATGAGACCAACTCATTTTCTCCCCCAATTTGTGCCTAACAAGCCCCTACTTCAGGAGGTCGCATACCAGACCATCATACATGGGGTTGAGGGAATGTTATATTCACTGAAAAAGGAAATCTGTCCATCGATAACACTGTATGTTGGTAATTACTTCTTCGAGAAAACCAAGCAAGCTCAAGCAAAGGTAAATACCTTTCTATGTTATCACTTTAGAGAAGAGTGGTACAGAAGACATGACCCCAAGAATATTGTGAGAGACCACTTCAATAAGATTCGTCTACCTTGGGAATATACGACAACCATTTGGGAGGAAGAAGAAGTGCACTAGAATTCCTGTACTTATGATGAAGTCATCTTCAACAGGCGTGGACAAAGAACAAGGAGGATCACAAATGAAGAAAATGATAGAAAAGAAGCCAAGACGAAGGTAGAGGAAGAGGAAGTTGAGAAATCAACCTGCACTTCCACCTCAATACAATCAGGGTCAACGAAAGAGGTAGAGGAAGTACCAGCTGATAAGAAGAGGAGGGATAAGGAGAAAGTCCTAAAAAATAAGAATGATGCAATTAAAAATAAGCGGAAGATCAATGTAGATAAGGCTAAATCCAAATCCGAGGTAGAGGCAAAAGCTGCAGTAGAACGAGAGATCAAACAAAAGGAGTAAGAATCCAGGGAAGCAACAATAAGAGAGGAAGCATAACAAGTAGAAAAGGCAACAAAAGAGGATGCTGACAAAGGGGATGAAGCATRAGATAGGAGAGGGGAAACCCACCCAATGGAGATAGACATCCCAGAGACATCAGTCTTAGGCGAGGACACAAATATAATAGGTAGTGGTTTATGAATGGGAATCTGGACACCATTCCAACTGAGTGAAGTGCTTGAATTAAGAAGCTTCACCTATGACAGTAAAATTGGTASGATCGTGTAGGAATAGGTGAATAAAGTGCCAACAATGGAAGGGATGCCTATATAAGTTTTCACACATGTCCTTGTGACATGAGAGGTGAGGTAAAACCCCATAACAATGGCTATGGTTGGCTCTACATTCATGAATGCTAATCTGGATAACATTCAAAGATTGTGCCAATAGAATGAGCAAAAAGAGGCAAGAATCATAGAACTGGAGGAAAGACTCAAAAAAGTTAGAATTGATGAACGTATCCTTCAAAGTTTTAGAGTTGGTGATGAGAATGTCATGAGACAAATCGAAGAATCCATCATAGACATGTATGCTCACTTGCACCTCTTTCAAGAAGAAACTTCTATAATCATAGAGCAGAATAATCAGATACAGACAAAACTGACACAATACAAAACTATCTGAGAAGGCATCAATGACATCGACAGATGGATCGCTGAAGATCCCAATGCACCTCCAAAATTTTACCGACCATCAAAAGAAGACAGAAAAATAGACTTGTATGCACTTAACCATTGTCAATAGGTGGGGTAGAGGGATGATAAGGAGGTTACCAAATCAATGGAAATATGTTCAAGGATACACAAAGTTGCGCAGGAATTGATCAAGAGTAGTCGACTACCAAGGATAGACGAGCTCGAGAAGAATCTTGTGATAGAAGAGCTAGTAGAAAAGGTGCATGAAATAACAAATCAAAGGCAAGCAATGGTTGAAGAAGCCATTACTATAGCCACATACCTCATATATCAAGACTTTCTGCAATCGGTAAAACGCCATACCATGATACATGCTTTCATGACGACACTAGAAAAAGACATGAAGACCCTTGAGGACAACATGGCCATGAACAACACAACTCTGGAACAACTAACTTACAGAAGGATCAGATCCCTATACGATCAACTAGAAATCTGGACACCATATATCAGGGATAAAAATCCTTGAATGAACACAAAATAGTGGCCAAAAGATGTTAACACCTTTTTACTATTTTGTCTCTTTCCCAACCAATCTCAATCTTATCCTTATTGTACACTTGTCACTAGGAAGTAGGAAGTTGAACCACTTTTGTAACCACCTCTTCAAGAGGAAGGCAAAGAGTCATCCAACGATTACTAAGAATTGTATAAGAAAGAGAAAAGGCTCATTTTGTAAAGGGATTTTTKCTCTTCAAACGTTGTCTATTTCTCAACTATTTTGGGAACACAGTGTCAACTAAAATTAGAGAGTCTTTATTAGAGTTTTTATGCACTATTTCTGAAACTGCTAATATTGAGAAGCCCTYAGGGCCAATTTTTTGAAGAAGGGATACTTGTGTGTGGATACATATGTGCTATGAGTTATTTCAAGTAAATATGAATGTTGTTCACATGGACTATAATAATACTTGTTTTCTTATAGATTAACTCTTATGCACTCTTTGTTATTCTGAGGTTTTAAGTGTTTCTTTGAATATATTTAAGTCTTGATATTATTGAGTTGTTAATGCATGCATTGGTATAATTTAGATTGTTCTGGTTATACATGTTTACATTCACTTGTTTTTGGTTCTGCTCTTCTATTTCAACTATCTGTGTGGGATTTTGTGCAGAATTTGGTTTCATTTATAGCTTGTTGGTCACTTTAGCGTGCTCCTAGCTAGGATATATTAGAGTAGAGTAGCACTAGATTAGTTTGTTTTTAATACACAGTCTTCATTTACATATTTTCAATGCATATTCACTCATCATCCATCCTCATCGGTAAACTAGATCGTAACCAACCAACAACCCCAAAAACAATATCAATGGCAGTTGGGCCAAATTCTGGATGGGACTCTTAATTCAAATGGTGCATAGTTTACTTGAGACTGTGTACCAGGGAGTACCCCTTACTATTCCTGGGTGAATTTAGACCCGTCAATAGAATTGGAGCTAGAAGGAGGGCCATATTTTATGGCTTATATAAACAATTTGCATAATAGAAATCAATTTTCAGGAAATAATCCCAATCCCTGTCTATTTCCTCAAGTTGAAT
>JASDQU010103766.1:143968-160890 GCA_032191745.1 Picea mariana | reverse complement strand
CAAGTACTTTATGCTCACAGTTTTGATGGTTAAGTGTCCTACAAAGAAAACCAAGCAGGATAAAACAGACTTCTTCTTCTAAAGACAAGGTAACAATACTCTTCTTAGTTCTTGTACATATCTTGTTTGCATAGTCTATGTACATATCTTGTATATCTATCTCTTAGAAGATAATATGTTCCAAGAAGAACTATACCTATGGAAGAACAAACAAGATACGGATTGCTATCATTATACAAGTTAGATAATACACATGAAAGGATGAAATACATCAAAGAAATCATGTGGAAGTTATTACAAGATAAGCCAAAATCATAATCAATCTTGAAGAAACTTAAAAGAAGCAAAGACAGAAAGAAGTCAACAATCAAGAGGAAATTGGAGAAAGACTTATGACACTTTGCAGAAGACAATAAGGATGGAGGGAGCCGATTATATATTTCCAAAAGAAAAACATACACTCATACATGAAGCAAGGATTAGGAGGGAGCTAATCCTATGATCCATTGAAGATGATGAAGTATATATCCATGGTAGCAACCATGAAAGGCAGTACGTGTTCAGTTCGACCTTAGAAGAAGTCTTCTTCGAAGAGAAGCCTTAAAGTATCCCTGGTTGTCCATCCACATCCTTGATCCTATGATTAAAGGAAGAAGTGGAATCTTTAGGGCATGGAATCTATAAGAAACTCCATGGACCCAAGAGCTAAATAAAAACATGAGGAAGAACATGAAGATTCCAAGAAAGAAAGAGAAGCTAGAACAACCAGTCATTATATCGAGAATCACAAGATTACCATCCTGATATGAACTCACTAAAAGCAATCAAGCAAAGGAACTGAAAGTTGTGATGAAGAACAGTGTATATGAATGCAAGCATTGCAAGATCCAGAACTAGAGGTTCTCTCAGATGGAGGGAGAAGACAATGATGATTACTTGTTCCAGTAAACCAGACATACCTCTACATGAGTCATTATATCATCCGCGATATCCATGGGTTGGAGTTCTACATCATATGAATTCAAAGATTGTTTTCCAGAGCAAGTGAACAAAGAGTGTATGAAGAGAAACCTCAAGGCTTTGAGGTATACTAGAAAGAGACCCTTGTATGCAGATGGAAGAAGACAACTTGGTGGAGAACCTCCATTACACAACAGAAGCGTGGTGAAGATTTTCTATAATAGATATATTGTATCATAATGATTACTTAGAAGATCAGGATGATGGATTGCCAATACATGACAAATATCTCATGATGACGGAAGAAGTGCCACATGGATATGTTCCAGTTTGACCCTTTCCACGATGTTGTGAGATAGCAGGAACCAAAGAGGAATCCAACATTGATATACTTTATTGATCAAAGCTATATGAAGCCTTCAGAGAAAACCAGTGTTCCAGACCGAAGTACATTTGAAATCAAGCATTACATTATCCGTGATGAAGTCCAGAAAGGAGAAAGTGGTTCTCCAATACATATCTCCACGGATGAGCAGATAAGCAGACATTTTGGTAAAGCTTCTGTCCAAGATGAAATAGTTTGCATACTCAAGCTAGAGCTCGTGGAGACGACTTCCTTATTGAAAAAGGAAGAGATGACTCTCAGGTTGGGAAGGAGCACTGATGTGTTATTGATTGTTGGATAGTCATTTTTCAATTCAAAAATGGTCCAGGATGAGCAGTTCACTTCCAGTTCGGAAGTGGTTTGAGATTTCTGACGAACATGCATTTTCCAGTTCAGAAAATGGTCCAGATCGAACGGTCATTTTCGTAATGAAAATGGTTCGATGGATTGTTGATGTACCATAGACAGCGATTTCCCATTGTGGTTAACATGGGGAATGGTCTAGGGCAGTCTCTCTTCTTGAGGGTTACTCAAGAAGACTGGCTTGCCTCGCCGGACAGGGATTTCCCAATGTGGTTAACATGGGGAATGGTCCATTTTGGAGGTTGGTGCAGGACAGTCATTTCCTTAGGAAATGGTCTGGACAGTCATTCCTTAGGGCAGATTCATTCTCTCCAGGTTGCACTCTTTTTAGTGTCGAAGGAATGGCCCAGGGTGGGGAATGGTCCAGGTTTAGCAATTAGGGACAGACATTCCTTAAGGCAGACTCATTCTCTCTAGGTTACACTTTGTCTAGTGTCGGAGGAAGGCCCAGGGTGGGGAATGGTCCAGGTTCAGAAATCAGGACAGTTATTCTTCCTTGCTTGAGAAGAATAGTCCAAATAGCTCATCATTGATGTTTGACCTTCTGAGGGCATATGGTCTTCCAAGATCTCACAGGTGTGAGTGGAAGAATGGCCCAGATGATTCAGTTTATATCATAACATTGTTTCTGTGCAGGTTGATATCGGATGATTGTTATGAATATTGTATGTCTCTAGATAGTATATGTATACTACGGTGGTGGATGTGTTCCATTGTTTGTGACTATACATCACTGATCAAGTACCTGTGTCCTACTTGGTGTGGTAGTGTACCACTGGATTGTAGTTGTGTACTACTATGGATAGACACAGTTGTGTTCTATTGAATGATATTGTTATGATTGCCTTGAAGACTATCAGCAGTGTTGAAAATAATTATCAGCTAGATGGATGATCAATGGACAGAGATTTCCCAGATGAAAAATGGTTTAGGACATATGTCCAGATTAGAAGAATGGCTCTTGTGTCACTATGTGGTGTGAGTGACTTATCCAGCATCATGTCTAATTACTCAGATAGAGTATGGTTTCGAGAGATGATGCAATTGATGACACCGATGGTGATGATGGTACTCATGATCTAGTCATGAGATAGTCTATACAACTATGTTGATGCTACCGGGTGAATGGTATGTTTGTGCTCAATACTATTACCTGTAATACCTCCCTAGCTAGGAGGGAGGGTTAATATTATGGTAGTTGTGGGAGGTATTTACCTCCACGTGTAAACCTGACGAGAATAGAATATTCTGGAAGAAAGAAGGAACCCTAATGAGTTGGCTAATAACCCTAGAAGACAAGTCGGCTCAAGAGGATAATTGGTATTAGGTTATTATCCTACAAGAGAAGAAGTCTGCCAGAAGAAATATTATATACTAAGTAAATAGACACCCAGAATGAGAAGTCGGCCCAGGCAATTAGCCATAATTAGTATAAATACAGGAGGCCAGTATTCATTCTGGCAGGCATTCTCAGAATTGCAGAGCAGCACTTGTGTGCACTGCAGTTGCCCAATTTGTGCACAAGTTTGGAAGAGAGTTGGCGTTGCAGCTGTTGCAGCTAGCAGATTACATTTTGGCTTGGACTATCTCTTGGTTATGGTTTGGAATATTTGATCAGCTCTTGTTTGGTGTGTTATCCTTGGGGAAAGGCGTGCTACCCTTTCTTTGGATATCTAGCCTAGGGTTTGCTTCCAGAGTGATTCTCTGTCAAGGTTAAGGTGCTCAGAGGGTGGCTTCGGCCTATGGTTGGGTGACAATCGTGATATTGTCGATGGTAAAATGAGCACATCCAATATATTATAACACTTCGATGGCCTTCTTCAGTTGGAGATAGTACATGTGGAATACCGCGTTCGACTGCCATTGTTTTCCCATATCGCTCAAGTACTAGAGCGTGGTGAACTTCACAGCGAGTAGCTCGAACAGCTCGATGTCCGGGAAGGTCGCACCTTCCGGCATCTCCCAAGTGGTAAATGCGATGAGGATCAGAAGCCAGCTAAAGTGGAACTCATAGCCCTGATCCTGAGCTTCACGTCAATCTAATTCCAGCTAGTTGACCAAGTACTTCGCCCAATTCATCTGGAGTCCTACACACTTCCCGATGAGGTCAACAACGAATCCTGTGACCTACGTAGGTCTGTTCTTTCTTACAAGCTTTCCTACAATCAGGTGGCAAGCCAGGTGCACTGTGTCATTCTGGATGGAAGCTACCTTGTATCCTTGCATCCCCTTTTCTACATCGCCATATGTGTCTTTGATCTTCTGTGCCAATGCGCGATTTGTGGCCTTTCCTAGGTAGAAGCCATGCAGGTCGGGTCCCTACATGCTCAATCCGGTGATCCTATGGATCAGCATCGGATCGACTGTGATGCGTCGGTCTAGCCATAGGTAGCCGCCATGGTAACATGAGAGAAGGAGATTAACACATGCGTCAACCTCTTGGTTCCTTCCAAAGTGCGGAATCTTCATTACATTCAAGAGGGTGGACTGTGTGAGGTTCATAGTCCATGGTTGGGGGATTATTTTCAAGTTCTTCCCCTTCGTCCTGGTCAAGTATTTGTAAGGAGCGAGCATACTATGGTTCTTGCGGTCTCCTAAGTTGAAATCGTTGAACTTCAACGTTGTGATCTTATCATGTTGCGTTCTAACTGCATGTATCCCCTTCGGAAGGTACGTAGTAGCCATGGTGTAATCAAAGTCCCTCGAGACACTGTCACGACTCACCGCGCCGGCCAGAGGCGGGATGTAGTCTGGTAAGATGATTGGGATTAACTTCGCGTTGGCTAGGTCATCTCTATGTTTGGTTCTCTTCTCTATTATCGATCGGGATGGTCTGGATCCGCGAGCAGTCGACGAAGAGGCTTGCACTCCTCTCATCGATGATGCTTGAATACCTGCAAATATTACTTTCTTGGCCATGAGATCGATGAGAACTTCTTCTACAGATTTCTCTACGGCATTGAGCTCATCCGACATGCACGCTTAGATCGGATAACTCGAGTGGATGAATGAGTGTGCAATGCAATAGAACAGATGTCGATATCAATAAACACAGCGCGGTAGCAATGAGTTGGCTTGGATACAATTCGCAAAAGTGTTCTCGGTGCAACAGTCGACAGACTAAGTAGACACGATGTAACGGATCTCTCCAACAGATGAGAGGTCTTCATCAATGCAGTTCTATCCGTTGCAGCGCGGTCCCAACGATCTGATGGCGAGTCTTCAGTCCATTACTGTTGTTCTAACCATTCAAGTCATCGGGCTAACGGTTATAATGCTTTCAACAACTATATCGATTCACCATGGAGAAGTGTCATGTTGCGTTGTTCTGATATCCCAATGAAGTTCCAGTCTTGCAAACCTTCCCTCTGCGAAGTCCCCTCTGGGACCTTCTGTAACTTTTCTATATTTTCTCTCTTTTTACTGAGTTTTCTAGCCTTCTTCCCGGTGATCTTTGTCTTGGTATTCCTCTTTCCATTCTGATTCTTATCTCATTTTGGCATAGTAACTTCGCGTTATTGAGATCCTTTCATAGGGTCAGAGAGTAATACATCTTCTCTCTCTGGGTAGGTACTTCGGTCTTCTGTGAGTCTTCTTGTATTATTTTAACTTCGACATCCAAGTTTCTGGTTCTAAATAGCTTTGATCTGTTCTCTTGTTCTTCAATCAAGTGTGCTATCCTCCTAGTCATGAAATCTTTTAATTATTGCTTCTTCTTCTCTAAGACTTCCTCTTCTTTTCTTATGGCCTGATCATTTTCAATCCAAGGTTTTCCTAGTAATATAGCAAATGGGGCGTTGTTCTCAATAAATTTAACAATCTCAAAATCTTCCTCTATCGAAGTTCCATGAGCACTCATAGATATCTGGATGAGTCTTCCACATAGGATTATCATCTTTCCTCTAAATAATCATATTCCTCCCAATGAAGGAATCATAGCAAGCTTTCCTAAAGTTTCCCAAGTTCTTTCTGTCATGATATTCACCTGTGTTCCTTCATCCAGAACACAGTCAATGTCGAAGTCTCATATTCTTGCTTCTATGCATTATTTTTCTTTGAAGATCTCTGATAATTTGATATTTCTATGATCATTTAGGGTTTCTTTCATTTTTAGTAATACATTCTCTGATTCTTTCTGGGGTTCTGCCATGGTCTCAGTTTCGTAACCTTCCTCGGGGTTTTCTTGTCTCATATTCATTATGTCAAGCTTAGCAATCATTCTAGGGAAATCTAAAACTTCATGATCCATAGCTTTACAACAAAGACAACTAGTTCTTCTACCAGGGCATTCCTTAGCAAGATGTTCTGGCCTTCTACAATTGTAACAAAGGGTTAGTCTTCTTTTTATTTGAAAGGATCCCCAACCTTTCCTGTACTACGCACTAGGATAGTAGCTAACCTGCAAAAAATTCTTTCTACGATCTTGCATCCATTTGTTAGTCCAAACATTCTTTCTATGCATAGGAATAACATATATTTCATTATTTTTGTCATATCTACTCATATCAAACCTTCTTTCATCTAGTTGTGCCCTACTTTTCAAACTAGGACAAAATTTATCAAACATACCTAGATCCATACTTTTGAAACAAAAATTTCCACTTATCTTACTTTTTCAATCAAAACTTTTCATTGTTCTTACCTTTAGAGCACAAATCTTTCAAGTCTTGCATCTTTTCTTTAGATCTGACTCTTCTTCTTGGCACAGAGCTTCAGAGGTCAAGTAGAATATTGCGTACTAGGGAAACAGATCTACGCACGGAGCTTTCTCTTTTCTTTAGTTCCCAGCAATCACAGTTCTAGTCCCGGCAACGGAACAATTTGTTGGCATAGGAGCAGACTCGGGGTTCAACGCTACAACAGCGCACCAACAAAACCCTAACTACCAGTCCTTTCGGCAACACCTGCGAAGTAGATGAAGTCTTGCCCGAGGTAGAGGCAGGGGTGGTTGCAGGACTCCGATGTATGCAACCTTAGCTGGGACACAGATCTGTGATTGTAACACTTTAACAAAGCACTTAGCAGTTACAGTTCATCAATATTTTCCTTTAGCTTACAGCACAAATAAACCCTAATAACAGAACGGTGCAGTATTAACACGGATCCAATATAATCAAGCACTAAGCACATCAACATAGGTCAGATCTAGCATTCGTTCACATTATTCAGCACCAGGCTATCATATCAGATTCATCTAACATACATCAGTGCACTAAGCATTTAATCACATAAACAAGAGAACAACCAAAACGCACAAAGCAACCACAACACAGGATATACGTGGTTCACCCCCTCCCTGGGGCTATGTCCACCAATTCTTATTCTCTTTATTGTCTTCTATCAATATTCTACATGCACAGATCCTTGAGATCTTACTCCGTATAGGACAAGAGATTTGCGCACTTCGCTAGATCCTCCTTCCCTGAGTTACAGCACAAAGCCTTCCACAGTTTCTTACGATTACTTGCACTTAGCTCTGCAAGTCTTACACAGTATGCACAAAGCAATTACAATTACCACTTGCACTCAGCACCTAGCATCACATAGATGCTCCCCTTCTTACATCGCCTAGACATCTATTTATACATTACAATATCGAGCCTAAACATGGGTAAACCCATGGGCCGACATCCCCATACACATTACATAAGCCCAAAACCCAAAAAGCCCTAAAAAGGGGCTGAGATCCCGCGATCTCCGCTTCAACTTGCGCTCTGCCTTCAATAGCCTGTTGAAGTCCCAAAAGTAGGTCAAACATGACCAAGGATCCTCAAAACTTGGTCAAGGGCCAACAAGGGAAATATGTGCCCAAGCATGGTGTGCCCTCCTCAAATATTACTCTATCCACTGAAATGAAGCGCCCTTGCTCCCTGAAGCTCTAATGGAGAAACCATTGCACCACAATATGATATTATTTGCTGCCTCTCCACTGAAACTGTCCTCAAAGCAAACTGACCACTGCAAAACCTCCCTGCTATAGGTGCGCCCTCCTCCTCAAGTGTGCCCTCCTCTAAGCAAAAACAACAACCAAAAATAAATTGAGCCCTAAGCCTTCATGAGCCCTCCATGAAAGGAGGCGTCCAAGCTCTCCTCTCCCATTTATTCCATTCTCGTCTTCTTTCCCTTCACCAAACTCTCTTGGTGAACATACAAGTGAATGAGCCTCTCCTTGCCCTATGTGAAACCTAAAATATGGGTGGATGAGATCATCCCATCTCATCTCTAATCAATGGTTGAGATCTCTCCAAAAGAATCTCAACTCAAAACCACTTTACTTAAGTTTCCATAGTTTCTCTTTATGTCCCTCAATTCACCCACAAAGTGAATTAATAGTCATTTTAGGATAAAATGACCAAATTTCACTTTTGACTTAAATCTCCTAAGTCAAAGTGAAATTAGACAAAGTAAATGATACATAGTACAAAATATTTCTCACTTGTGTTTAGAGACTCACAAACACAAGGGGAACACTTTCCAAGGTACCCAAATCTTAACACTCCCTCTTATCAAGGAAAGTGCCCTTCACCACCAATATCATCCCTATAGTGGACATGGTTGCCTACTAGTAAATACTCGGTGAGTATAGTTCTACCTTGATCAATGAAAGTAGTCTCTAACATAGTTTTGTTCAATCTACATGATCTATAGATGGAATTGCATCTCCACCTATCCAAGATCACCTAGATCTTGGTATCAAACCAAAGATCTCAACCTTGGTCTCCCACCAAGGATTTCTACCTCCTGACATCTCACCAATGGTCAATACTCTTGGAATATCACCAAGATTCACTCTCTTGGCATCTCACCGAGAGTCTCCCTCTCTTGGTATCTCACCAAGAGTCTCCTCCTCTTGGTATCTCACCAAGAGTATCTAGATCTCAGCATCTGACCAAGATCATCAACTTGGCCTCTCACCAAGTAACTTCCACCTGAAGTGGAACCAGAACCTGATTTGTCTGTCTCTGTATCCAAGTGAGGCTCAAGCCTTTGTGGTGTCCTGCTACTCTTCATCAATCTTTGATGCTCTGAAGCCCCTGCACCAACCCTCTGTCTCGACAACTCTGAAACTAAAGTTGTCTCGGGTGGATCAGACACCCTTGATGATGGTGTCCATGAAAACTGAGTCTGAGCTCCCTCTGAATCATTATTATGAGTCAATAGCTCCTCCTCAACTCTATATCCCCACCTAATGTTGGATGGTGTAATAGTTGACAAGGACCTGACAAACGCACACTCCCTTGCAAACTGAACATCGAACTCATCATCCTCTGTTGTCACTGTAGTACCATCATGTTGCTTCTTCTTCTTCTTGGGACACTGTCATGCATAGTGACCCATCTCTCCACAAGAAAATCATCTCATTATTCTCATGTCTCTCTCCTTCCCACCACCACTCTATTGTGGTTTGGCCCCTTCCTTGGGACCCTGTCTAGCACCTCTATCGGTCTTCTTCTTTCTTTTAGTCCACAGAACAAGGTCCTCGTCACCCTCTGTAATTCGATGTTGTCCTAAGGACTCTGAGGTGAGTCTTGTCTCCTCCTAAACGAAATCATCCCAAAGTATCTCCCAAGTAGGCATAACCTCTCGGGCAACAATGCCTCGAATGAATGGGCCCCATGGTTTGGAAAAGTTGTTTAAGGTTGTCCTCACCATAAAACATGGGTCCATTATCTCTCTAATGGCTACAATATCATCTTTGATCTCAGTGAATCTGTTAACTCCCAAAATGAAACCGTTCTTTTGGTTGAATTTTGTAGTGGATAGCATGGCTATCGGTAGCATCTTCAAGTTATTTTTGAGTTTTTATAGCTGCAAAAAATTAGGTTTTGGTTTTGTCTTAGAAAATAATTTGACCCATAAAGTCTTCTTTCCAAAATTTTCATTTTTCACTTTCCACAGCTAACGTGTGTCCAAAAGTTGAGTTTGCGCTGTGGAAAGTAGCGACTTTCAGCAACTAAGTAACACTTTCCATAAGTCTTTGCGCTGTTGAAAGTGGCAAATTTCAAAATGTGCAAGAATCAGTTTCGCGGGTCGTGCGTTGTTGAAAGTGCACGCTTTCCGCAGCTAAGCAGTGCTTTTTACAAAGAGGTGCGTTGTTGAAAGTGCATGCTTTCCGCAGCTAACAGGGGTTTTCCACGGGGTCACGCGCTGGCGTAAGTGACAAGGATGAACAGTTGACAAAGGCGTTTTCCACAGGCCGTTGTTGAAGAAAGCGAGAATCACGTGCGTGATATCCACGTCTGCAGGTAATGATGATATGATCATCCCACGTCAGGCAAATCCAAATTATGCACTGATGAGAGTGGGTAATGATGGAAACTCAATATTGCACGCTGGAATAGGATTGTGATGTGAATTCGGCTTAGAAACTCACGCTCAACACTCATGGCATCCGAGATGGCAAGTTCGGGTTCAGTAGTGCAGGTACAGAGGAGGTACCGCCGGCCTAACAATATCAAATCGAATTGTGGTTTTCATATCACACATTGTTCCAGGAAGTCTGTTGAAGTTTCATTCGTTTCAAAACAGAGCCGAAGCCCGAACTGCTTTCAACAGCGCAGAACCTCGGCTCGACTGGCAGTTGCAGGGGTTACAAATTGTGGGAATTTTCGAGCTACATAATGGTGAGAAAACGCAATGGTGCTCTACTCAAGAGAGAGCTGGACAACCTGTCCTTTTTACAAACACATCCCGAAGTCCAGAAGCATTTTTCGAATGCAGGGTGTATTGAATTCGTTGAAAGATTGCAAGTTGGTTTCCACCAGGCTACAGCAGAAGCCTTTGCCAAGACTTTCGATGGCAATAAAGCTCGCGTCGGGTCTGTGGAAATTAGAGTGGATGAGGCTGTCATTGCCGCAGCTACAAGTTTACCAAGAACCGGTCAGAGCTGGTTTAAAACCGTTGCTCCTAAAAATTTGGGTTTCAGAGTTTATTTGAAAGAGGGGTACAGGCACAAAGCATGGAAAAAAGGTATGCTAGTTTCATATCTAGATGAAGAATGGAAGGAATTATTCAAAGGTATCCAATTGTACATTACCTCGGAGGGAAGATATGATAAACTGATGATGTACCACTTCAAACTACTGGATCATTTCACAGGCAAGACCCCTATTAATTTGCCTTATTTCCTATATCAAAGTTTGACTAAGGTTTGCAAGAGGATTAGAGCTCAACCCTTGAGCATGAAAACTACTCTGTGTCACCTCGGCCTCATAAAATTGATTATCCTGGAGGAATTGAAACAACAGGGAAGGAGCTGGGAGCACTTTCTTTTCTGGGAAGGTTTTGAAATCTAGAACCAGACTGCAAATGAACAGATGAAGGGTTCAAAGAAACAATCATCTCCTCAAAGCAGTTCAAGAAAAAGAAGGACCCTGCCAGGGCCTTCAGAAGACAGAATATCTGGAGCAAAGCATCACAGGTTGAAGAGAAAGTTGAACTTTGAGCAGACCACAGAGCAGACTACACAGCAGAATACAGGGCATCCTACAGAGCAGAGTACAGGGAAGAATATACTTAACTTTCCCTATTCAGATTCAGAATCTGAGCAGCAAAATCAATGCCCGGTCATCAAGAGTTCTGAGCAGTCAGCTGAGTGTGCACAGAACTATGAAACCTTCAATCAGACAGAACAAGGAGAATCATCAAAAAACCCCAGATCAAGGAAGTCTCAGAAGATCAAACATCTCAAGCAGGTAATCGCCCAGCAAGAGGTCTTGGAGCGGGTGATTAAAGAAAGGTATAAGAGGTTATCTGATAACTTTGCCAAGACAAATGTTGCGTTTGAAAGATTGGCTAAAGAAAGTGTTAGAGAAAAGAAGAGGAAGAAAAAGCTCACCAAAGACTACAACAGATTGTGGTGGCTTGCCAAACGTCTCAAAAGGCGGATAAGGAGGTTGAAACAAAAACTGAGCCAAAAAACTCATCCGGATCTGAAGGTACTCGCTCAAGTCGTCGTTAATATGCAAGGTGAGAAGTCGGATGCCCACTGATTTTTGTTTGAAATCAAATTTTGAGGGTGAAAGTTCATTTTGAGCGCAATCGGCACTTTCCCCAGCGCATAGATATTATTTTATGACCCGTGCGCTGTGGAAAGTGATAGCTTTCAACAGCTAACCCGCGAGAAATTAAACGTTTGCGTTGTGGAAAGATGGGAAAGTAATTTTTGAAGCCGAGGACACAACAGTTCATTCCGAACAAGTTTTGAAGGGACTCCAGTGTATCAGTGGGCTGTCAGATCGCATGCAAAAGGTTCAGCATCAGGGATTCGAGAGAATTTTGGTAACACATGCAAAACCATTTCCTAAAAAATCGACCATAAACACTGGGAAATCCAACTGTCAGAGACAGGTGTCCTGCTATTTTTCACCACATTGTAGATACCAGGAGCTGAAGGATGCAGATGGCGATTTTGGAGATTGAAGACAGTTCAACTTTTAAGTTTAGTTGTTAAAGACTTTATTTTCAGGTTGTTTAAATAGAATTGAGTTGTCTTTATTAAATATAGATCCATGTTTTTAGGATCTGTATAACTGTTTGTAAGAGGCTATAAATGTCTGTTTTGATATGAAACAAGGGTTCGATTCTGGAAACCATAATACACTTTTGTACTCAGACTTTCATTACTAATACAGATCACAGGTTTATTTCCATTTTGGTATCAGTTTTTCATATTTCTTCTTCACTATTATCTTGTTGTCAAACCTTGAATAGTTGTTATCCTATTGTTTGGTTCATGACATGATAATTAGTTTCTTAAGTTGTTTATTCAACCCTACTTTGTATTGGTTTATGAACAATCTTTTCTTCATCCACTGAAAGTTATTTTGCTGATTAACCAATCTTGGAGAGCACTGTTTATTTGATTACCATTTTGATGTCTGAATGCCATAAGCTGAATTGAGTTATCCCATTGATCCACATTTACAAAATACAAAAACATTCATTTCTTAAGTTACCAAGCACCTTTGGTCTGCAACCACAAAGGGTTTCTTGGAGTGATAACAGAATCTACCAAGGAATGATGTAACCAACTCGAAATCGAGCATCTTAATGCTCCTGATCATGTCCTACATAACCATCTTTTGTTTATGGTTAGAACTCTGGTAAAGCTTGCATAAAGAATCCCATATCTCAAATGCATAGTCTTTACCAGTCAAATGTAGAATGACGTGGTCTCTCACCCCATCACAAATATTCCTTTTTGCCTTGTTGTTCTTCTTCCTGAAATCTGCTACCATGACAGGAGCAGTAACAGGAGGAACAACACTGGAGCCTCAACTATATCCCATAGTTCAAGGTCCTCTAAGATGAAAACAATCTTGGTCTTCCAAGGGTACCAATTGCTAGCTCCATCTAGCCTATCCTCTTCCCCCATCTATGACATGGACATGGTTGTCCAATAAATCTCACACTGATGCTAAAACAACACAAGAGTACTACCTCACACCTGTCAATACAGGTGTGAAAAGAGGCAGTAACACCACAATCTCACTCCTAGCAAATAGGTGTGAAAAGAGGTTGTCAAATACAACCTCACTCATTTCCACACAGGTGTGAAAAGAGGTTGTCCAAATCAGCCTCACTCCTGTCCAAATAGGTGTGAAAAGAGGCTGAAAACACAAGTCCAAAACAATCCTACATGTTGTCCAACAAATCTTCCCACAAGTTGTCCAAAAACACTACCAACAAGCTGTCCAAAAATCTACTAACAAGTTGTCCCAAAACTACCTTGAACTGTCCAACAAAACTGTCCACAAAACTGTCCAACAAAACTACTCAAAAATCAGCAAGTCTAAGCCACCATTGGCTCTGATACATGTAGAGAAACAAGTCATTATGAGGCTGCCCAACATGTATGTCTTTGGCCTCTTGTTGGGCTCTAAGTTTCAATCTCTGTGACTGTCCTTTGTTGTTGTTTTAGGACAGCGAACAATCAAGTACTTTCTGCTCACGGTTTTGATGGTTAAGTGTCCTTTTGAGGTGCCCTTGCAAGTGTTTTATTATCTCAATGTTAGCACATGCAATATACTCAAAACAAATAACACTACCTCTATATCTTTACAACTCTAAATGTTTATTTACAATTCTAAGCATGCATGAAATGAACACAAGTATTTTTTGGTCAACATGACCCTGGATAAAAAAAACCCCGGGGAAAACTAGTTTGGAATGGAAGTATATATATGTGGAGAATAGAAGGTGGAATACAACAAGTACATGAAACAAATGAACCTAATACAATAGCATCTTGTCTCAAACTGCAACACAAGTCCAAGAGTGAAAGATGTGCCCAAGCATGGTGCGCCCTACTCAAATATTTCTCTATCCACTGAAATGAAGCGCCCTTGCTCCCTGAAGCTCTGATGGAGAAACCCTTGCAACACAATATGCTCTTGTGTGCTGCCTCTCCACTGAAACTATCCTCAAAGCAATTTGACGACTACAAGACCTCCCTGCTATAGGTGTGCCCTCCTCCTCAAGTGCACCCTCCTCCAAGCAAGAACAACAACCACAAATAAATTGGGCCCTAAGCCTTCATGAGCCCTCCATGAAAGGAGACACCCAAGATCTCCTCTCCTGATGCTTCCACTCTCATCCTCTTGCCCTTCTTCAAACTCTCTTGGTGAACATACAAGTGAATGAGCCTCTCCTTGCCCTATGCGCCCCTCTTAAGGAAACATGAGGAAACCTAAAATATGGGTGGATGAGATCATCCCATCTCATCTCTAATCAATGGTTGAGATCTCTCCAAAAGAATCTCAACTCAAAGCCCACTTTACTTAAGTTTCCATAATTTCTCCTTATGTCCCTCAATTCACCCACAAAGTGAATTAATAGTCATTTTAGGCTAAAATGACCAAATTTCACTTTTGACTTAAATCTCCTAAGTCAAAGTGAAATTAGACATAAAGTACATGGTACATAATACAAAATATTTCCCACTTGTGTTTAGAGGCTCACAAACACAAGGGGACCACTTTCCAAGGTACCCAAATCTCAACACTTGTATCTTGTGCTATGGAATGGTTTCTTTGGTTATGGTGATGATGATGATGCACTATCTCTTGTAAGTCACTTCTAGCTTATTGTGGTGGTTTACATTGGCATGTTAAAGGCTTTTCTTGGATTGGTATGGTTCTTTACTTTGTTATTATCATTGGTAATTCAAGTTAAGGTTGTTTTGGCTAAGGCTAGATAGGGAGTATAAGCACATACACCCCCTATCCTAGTTTCCACCATAATTGTTCAGCTTTAAAATTATTTGCAAAGGTTTTTGTTAAATATAAGGATATGCACCCCTTAATTTCAAACCCTAGCTAGGTTACTTGCCTTGGGGAATAAGAGGATTTATACCCCCAAGGATATAGTAGCCCTAGCTCTTTCTCTAAGACCTCATTAACCCATAACTAAAGGAACTAATCGTTGCATTGGAGACATAAATGATTGCATTGGTAAATGTGGAATTTCAAGCTTTTGGTTTTCTCTCGCTTGAGGTTTGTTCCCCTAGCCTTGAGCTACCTTGCCTCATTGAGGCATCGTGTTTCAACCACAATTTCTTGTTGCTGTAGTAACCCTAACCTACAGCCATTAGGGCTACTCTAACCCTAGCCTACTAACCCTAAATAGCTCCTAAACTAACCCTAGACTAGGCCTAAAAATCTGCCTTAACCTTCTACTAACCTAGGAGCACTTATTGAGCTAACTAAGACCTGATTTGATTGGATAAGATTATTGTTATTGATCCTGTTTTGCTACAGCCATAAAGCTGGTACATTTACTGCAGAAAACCCTAACATAACTTCACTCATAGCTTACCTTTCTACCATCAAAAGTTGCTAAGAATTTGTCAATTTATTCTACTTGGTTAAATACAATTTTTGGGTGGATTCTTTTTGGATTTTAGTGGCTAGATTCACTGCTGTCACAACAAGTTTCCTACAGCCATAAGGCTGCAAAATACTTCTGCATACATCTTTTATGACAGCCATAATTCATTGCTAAAGTCTCATGCTATAGATCATGAAATTCTCTACTATTTATCTACTTTGTTTTAAGCACATTTCATTGGACTTTTAGCAACTTGTTAGAAACTCTAATACTTGTTTCTTCGCTGATATATAATGTTATTTTTTGCTGCAAATTAGGGACAACAAGCCTAACTTGTTGATCCAACTAACTCATTATACTGCATGTACAAATGTGTCTCGGGCAAGTACAAATTTCTCGGCAATTCATCCAAGGCATTGGCAACCTCAAGACAACCTAAGAATCATTATCAACCTTCCATTTCCATCTAGAATATTGACCTTTAGGGGCTTCACTCTTTTCATCTCCATTTTTCACACCCCTTTCCCCCTAGGGTCACCGAGATCGCCTCCCTAGAGTGACCTAGTCACCCTTGAAGCGCGGGACCTATATTGAGGTGACATTGGATATAGTGTCCCTTAAGTTGTCGCCACTTGGTGGTTGAGTCGAGATTTTCCCATCCTACAACTTGTGCGATAACAAAGAGCGCTTATACATACAACATTCATCAATAGCCTTAGTATCTTGAGGAGACATAACCCAAAGCAAACCACATTCTCATGTACTATGTTGTGTATTCCAATGAAGATTACAGTCCATCAACCAAGCCACTAAAATGGGAACAACACGTTGCAAATAAAGCCATCCTCACATGCCTTCTCAGTAATAGTGAACCAAGAGAAGTTGCATTTTGAAGTGCATCAAACACAAAAGGTTAAACTCAAAAGATCCCATTGGAATTCTGAAGAGCAAGATACATTTTGTTATCACATTGCCATTTGGTTCCATGTGTGCAAGTTACACAGAGAAGAAGCCATGTTGGGCCTTATATAGAGCTAGGTATTTATACACCCACTCTCAATTGTATTGATCATATTTCTTCATGGACCCTTGTTTAGCTTAAGGGGGATGTTGAAAATAGTGTAAGCTTCACTTTTGACTATGGGTGACCTTATATTGTAATCATTATTATATTCTAGGTCTAGCTAAGGTTGACCTTGCACAAATAATCTCATAACTCATCTTGGGGAAAGCACCCTACCTCTTGAGTTGTGTATATATACACAACTCTCATCTGTAATTGATCATCATGATTATTTTTCATTTTTAATAAGTGAATAACCTAAGGGCTCCTATCAAGTATTACACTCTCTTGTGCTTGGGTTTATTTCTTTTTGGCACACTT
>JASDQU010103766.1:88916-100891 GCA_032191745.1 Picea mariana | reverse complement strand
TATTGGAATTTCCTTGTACGAATAACGAAATAGAATATGAGGAATTGATCAAAGGGATGATTTTGGCATTGGAAATGAACATTGAAAATTTGATTATAACTCGTGACTTTGAACTAGTTATAAATCATATTACTAAAAAATATAATATAAAAAAAAGAAAGATTGAAATTGTATGCAAAAAGAGAAAATGAACTAATGATTCATTTAGTTCATTTAACATATATTTTATCCCCAGAGAAAGGAATCAGAAAGAACATTATTTAGCACTTGATGCATCATTATTTAATCCAGATGATCTTCAAAACACGAATGCTTTCAAGTGAAAAGAATCTTCAGACCCTCAATTTCTCACAACCAGGAATATCTTCAAGTATTTGAAAATGATGAACAATTGAATGATTTTCTTGCCAATGCAGTTGAACCTGAAGAAATCATTGCATTGATTTCAAAAAGTTATTTCAAATATGAACCTCTTTTCACAAGAGATGCTAAGACCAAAGATCTGAAAGAAGAAGAATCTACACGAACGATACAACAAACTCAAAAGATAAACATCAAAACTGAAATTTCTCCAAAATATGTGAATCTTGGGATTGATTGCACACCAAAATAAGTTGATAAATATACTCCTTTGTTCAAGGAGTATTTTGATGTTTTTATATGGAGCTATGATGATCTCAAAGCTTATGATAAATCAATATTCCAACATATCATAGCACTAAAAGAAGGGACTAAACCATTTAAACAAAAGTTGAGAATAATAAACCCCAAATTGAATCCCTTGGTTAAAATAGAACTTGAAAATTTGAGAAAAGATGCAATAATTTTCCAATCAAACATTCAAAATGGCTCTCAAATCCAATGATTGTAAGGAAGAAAAGTGCAAAAATTCACTTATGTGTTGACATTATATATTTAAACAAATCAAGTATAAAAGATAATTATCCACTACCAAACATGGAAATGTTACTCCAACAAGTTATTGGCTCACCTCTCATGTCCATGTTAGATGGTTTCTCATGATATAATCATGTCCTTGTTGCATAAGAAGACATGTTGAAAACTAATTTCATCACACCATGGGATACATATGCATATGCCAACATGCTATTTGGTTTGAAAAATGGCAGAGAAACATTTCAGAGGGCTATGGATCATGCCTTAAAAGATCTAATCGGGAAATTCATGGCTGATAACCAACATGATCTTACTGTCTATTCCAAGATTAAAGAAAAGCATATCGATCATCTAAGAGAAGTTTTTGAAAGATGTAGATTATTTGGAATCTCTCTAAATCCCAAGAAGTGTTTATTTGTAGTCTCCGAAGGATAATTATTAGGACACATAGTTAGTAAGGAGGGAATCTATATTGATCCTGAAAGAGTAAAGGCTATTAACAAATTAAATCCACCAACATCAAAGAAGTGAGTTCAATGATTCTTTGGAAAAATAAATTTTGTGAGAAGATTTGTCCCAGACTATGCAATAATTTTCAAACCAATAAATTTGTTTCTTAAAAAGGACCAAATATTTGAATGGACTCAAGATATTCAAAAATATTTCAATGATATCAAACATGCAATCACAACTTCCCCAATATTGATAAGACTTGATTTTAACAAAGATTTTATTATTTACTCTTTTGCCTTAGAAGATAATTTTGCTTCAATTTTAACGCAGAGAAATCATAAAGGAGAAGAACTACCAATAAGCTTTATGAATAAAACCTTACATGGTTATGAGTTGAAATATTCAGATATAGAGAAACAAGCACTTTCCTTAGTAAAGGAAGTGGCTCATTTTAGAACGTACATTTTATCTTCTCATGTTATCATATGTTCCTTCTTCTCCAGTAAAAATGCTTCTCAATCAACAATTGAGAGAAGTTAAATGGGAGAATTGATTAGAGAAAATCCAAGAATATGATATTGAAATCAAACCATTAAAAGCAGTCAAAGGACAAGGGTTATGTAAACTCATTACATGGAATGATTCATTAAATGGGGTTATATCAATTTCAACAAGATGATCTACACCAAATTCTGAGTGGTATAGAGATATTGTTTTCTATTTGAAATCTGGCCAGTTTCCAAATGGCATGAGTCCCAAAGAAAGAAGAACATTGAAAACGAAATGAAATCAAAATGTATTAGTTGCATAAATTTTGTTCCAAATGAATTTTGATGGAATATTGTAAAGATGTGTTGACAAAAAAAGGGCTCACAAGTTATTGGAGGAATTTCATGAAGGAATCTGTAGTGGATACTTTGCACCCACAACTACTACACATAGAATAATGAGAGTTGGTTGTTATTGGTGATCCAAAATGGATCCAATTATGGCCATATATTTTTTTTCCGAAAATGGACATCGTATGCATAAGTTATCACGATATGAAGTTCAGGTCAAACATGAAAAAAAGTCAAAGTCAAAGTCAACATGTCAAAGTCAATTGATGACACCAGTAGTACGTCATGATGATATTAGCATGACATCATGATGACATCAACAGGGTGATGTGGCAACACCAGGAGCTGACACGTGTTAGTAAAATTTGGCGTTTTTGGGCTGAGTTGGACCAGTACAGAAGTGACACATGGCACTATATGGATGCTAACGTGGTAGGGTGACATGTGGCAGTTCATATGCTGATATGGAAGGGTACACATATTGATGTGGCACTATACAGATGATGACATGACAATGTACAGACGTTGACATGGCACTGTACAGATGTTGATGTGGCACTGTACAGATTTTGATGTGGAACTGTACGAACAATGACGTGGAACCGTACAGATGATGATGTGGCAGGATGAGGTGGTAGTACAGATGACACATGGCAGCTAACTAGGTAGGTTGACATGGTTGTACAGATGACACATGGCAGATGACTATGCAGCAGTGACGTGGCTCAAGCCAATGGAGAGGTGACACGTAGCCCAATGAGGAGGTTCCACGTGGAACCTTCTGGAAGGAAAAATCTAGCGATTCCACCAAATCTGGAGGAGATCCTCCAAATCTGGTGGAATATCACTAAATCTGGTTAACTGTCGCTAAATATAGCTAACTTTCGCTAAATTTGGTGGAGTTTAGCTTATTTAGCTGGGCACAAAAATCAAGAAAAATGAGTTGTTTTGGCACACAAATCGAGACTATATGCACTATACGAATATGACAGGGTGCAACATTGGGATTCATGCCAAGGGACTGCTCATAAGCATGTCAAATTTATACTCAAAAGTCACAGAATTTTGAGGGGAGTTCGAATATGGCTTCTGTTTCTACATCCAAGTAGCCGAATAGAAAAGTGCCTCCAGAGCCCAAGATGTCGAGCCAAGCATAGCCAACTTCATACTCAAAAGTCTCAAAATTTCTTGCTCCAGCCAATGACGATGTCTGTTTCTGTCTAGAAGTTGCATATCTGAAAGGTGGTTTCAGGAGGTATTATGTAAGCCTTTATTTTGTATTCTTAAACCATTGAATATTAATAAGAAGCCTTCCCCATTGAGACAAAGGCCCAAAGACGTAGGAAAACTTGTGCCGAACTCCATTATCAATCTGGTGTTATGGTTTGTTGTTTTTACTTCTTATATGGATACAACATTCTTTCATTAAGCTTCTTCTCTTAATTCCTAAAAGGTGAATCAACTCATGCATAAACTTAAACATAGTCTTTAAAATATCAATTTTAGGATCAAGTGGTATTAGAGCAGGTTGACAGTTGGTTGTTTGAGTTTGCATGATTACCATGGAAAAGCTAAGTCTTGGTGAAGGAGATCATGAGATTAGATCAAGAAAGAGTACATCCTAAAGTGAGAAAATGACATTGGAAGGACTTTCTCAAAATGAAAGAGAGTTTCAAAAGACTTTCTTTTCCATGTCGAAGATGGTAAAAGTGTTGTATGATGATTACTTGGAAAGGAAGAGATGAGTTCAACGGTAATCTTCAAAGAAAGCCAAAAGTGAAGAAGGAGAGGACCCTCCTAGAACTCCTCCTTGACCTCCTTCATCTCCATATTCTTCTTCTTCTTCTTCTTCTTCAAGTACAAGTTCAAATTCTACTGCAAGAAAACATTCTCATAAACATAAGCTTGGTATGCCATTACTTAAACTTGATGTAATTTTGTTTTTACCTATGTATGATGGAAAATTTAATGCTGAGAAACTTGATAATTGGGTTAGACATATGGACGTATATTGTAATGTGCAACAAATAAAAGAAGAGGAAACCAAAATAAGATTGGCATCACTTCATCTTGAAAGCACAACTCTCATCTGGTGGAAAAGTAAGATGCAACATGGAACTCAACAAGTTGGTAAGATTTTTCCATCATGGCATGATTTTATTTCCGCACTTAGAAAACAATTCTATCCTTTGGGGTATAAGGAAAAATCTTTAATTGAATGGAAAAGTCTTAAGTTAAGGAAAGGATAGCCAGTGCAGGAATACACAGATGAATTTCATAAGATGGATTTGATGTTATATGTTCCATTAACTACACAATAAACTCTTATGAAGTATATAGGAGGTTTGCCCGCGTATATCCGTGATATTGTATTTATGTTTGGACCTACTAATCTTGATGAGGTTTCTGTTCAAGCAACATATATTGAAGTAGGAAAAACTGAAGTTAGTGTATCGTGGGAATCATCTTCAAAGAAGGACGGAAAAGGAAAAGGGAAAGGGAAAGGGAAGAAATCAAATTAAATGACAATAAAGGAAGAGAAGCTCTCTTGCAAGCATTGCAAGAAAGAAGGGCACGCTGATGAGAATTGTTGGCAATTGCACCCAGAGAAGAGACTGAAGTGGTTCAAAGAGAGGAAATGGAGGCAAAAAGTTTCAACAACAACATGAACAACAAACTTGGGATCAGATTCAGGTGACGAGTCTAAGATTACAACAGTTGGTTTGACAGGTAAAATTGGTGATGGTTTTGATTCAAGAAGTAAATTGTTTCATATAAGGGTCGTAATGAAACATATTAAGATCGATACATTGATAGATATTGGATCTCAATCTAACTTAATTTTAGAAGAAGTGGTTAAGAAATTGGGATTAAACACTAAGATGCATCACAAACCCTATTCACTAAATTGGATAAGCAAAATCACAAATTGCCCATAACAAAGCAATGTATCATAAAGTTTTCAATTACATCTAAGTATGTGGATGAAGTAACATGTGGTGTGGTGCTGCTAGAAATATGTGGAATGGTCTTAGGTAGCCCTTATTTATATGACCACAAAGCAATCTTCTACAGGGAACAAAATCAATATCACTTGTTTAAGAAAGGAAATGAACATGTTATACATGCTCATAATATAAAAGAAAATCAATCTCTTCTAACAATGGAACACTTAAATAAGGAAACTTATGCAAGAAATACACCTATAATTGTGCCAAGTAAAGTAGTTGATCTTAAGCATGAAGATGAGATGGTTGTAGAATGGAAGTTCAATCATACTTTGCTTCAAGATAATTTAATGTAGTGCAAGAACATCAAACATATTGGTTCATTTTCAATCATATTTATGATATTATCCCTGCTAATGTTTTCTACATGGATGGTAGTGGATTCAGAAAGATGTGAACGAGTTCAAATGACTAACAATATGATTTCAGTTCTCATGGTTTTTATGCAATTGATTATGATGTGACAGGTGCATAGGACAAAGTTTAAAGACAAAGGACAAGTGGGGAGGCCTATCTCGCACTTGATAACTGGTTAATATCCTTTTGGAGGAACAAAAGGTCTTAGTGGGGAGGAATGATCCAAAATGGATCCAGGAAGGACAAAATTTCAAAGTTCTTGGAATAGGACAAAACCATCGACATTGCGTAGGGCTCGTTGTGCCAATTCCAACCATATATTTTTTTTCAAAAATGGACACCATATGAGGAAGTTATCGAGATCTGAAGTTCAGGTCAAGCATGCAAAAAAGTCAAAGTCAAAGTCAAAGTAAACATGTGAAAGTTAACTGATGATGTCAGCAGTATGTCATGATGATGTCAACATGACATCATGATGACGTCAACAGGGTGATGTGGCAGCACCAGGATCTAGCACGTGTCAATTAAATTTGGAATATTCAGGCTAAGTTGGACCAGTATGGAAATGACATGTGGAACTATACATAAGTGACACGTGGCACTATATGGATGCTGATGTGGTAGGGTGACACATGGTAGTACAAATGATGATGTGGAACTATATGGATGCTGATGTGGCATTGTACAGACACTAACATGTAATTGTACGGAAACTAACGTGGTAATGTATGGATGCTGACATGGCATTGTACAGACGATGACATGACACTGTACATATGATGACATGACACTGTACATATGATGACATGGCACTATACAAATGATGATGTGGCAGGATGAGGTGGTAGTACAGATGACACGTGGTAGATAACTGGGTAGGATGACATGGCCATACGGATGATACGTGTCATATGACTCTGCAACAGTGACGTGGCTCGGGCCAATGGCGAGGTGACACGTGGTAGATGACTCTGCAACAGTGATGTGGCTCGGGCCAATGGTGAGGTGACACATGGTCCAATGAGGAGGCACCAAGTGGCACCTTGTGGAAGGCCAAATCTAGCGATTCCACCAAAGCTAGTCGTTACCACCAAATCCAACAGAGATCCTCCAAATGTGGTGGAATCTCTCTAAATTTGGCTAACTGTTGCTAAATTTGGCTAATTGTCACTAAATTTGGCAGATTCCGGCTTATTTAGTCGGGCATAGAAATCGAGAAAAAAGAGTTTTTTTTGCATGCAAATTTATATTGTACGGACTGTATGGATATAACAGGGCACAACATTGGGATTCATGCTGAGTGGAGGTGTCGAGGGACTGCTCAGAAGCAGATCGACTTTATACTCAAAAGTTGCAGAATTTCGAGGGGAGTTTGAATATGGATTTTTTTTCTGCATTCGAGTAATCGAAAAAAAAAGGTGCATCTAGTTCCCAAGATGTCGAGCCAAGCATAGCCGACTTCATACTCTAAAGTCTCAGAATCTTCTGTTCCATCCAATGGAGATGTCTGTTTCTATCCAAGAGTTGTAGATCTGAAAGGTGGTTTCATGAGTTGTTATGTAATCCTTTATTTTGTATTATTAAAGCATTGGAGATTAATAAGAAGCCTTCCCCACTGAGACAAAGGCCCGAAGACGTAGGAAAACTTGTTCCAAACTCCATTATAAATTTGGTGTTATGTTTTTCTTTTTTTACTTCTTATATGGCTACAATATTCTTTCATTAAGCTTCTTCTCTTAATTCCTAAATGGTAAATCAACTCATGCATAAACTTAACCATAGTATTTAAAAGATCAATTTTCGAATCGATTGGTCAACAATTTTCAAAGATTCATATGCAATGATAAGAAAATGCATTTCTTGTCAGAAATTTTTAGGAAGAATGAAGAAGGCTACAATGCCTTTGCAACCTATATCAATAGAAGAACCATTTGCACAATGGGGACTTGACGTAATTGGGCCAATTAATCCAAAATCAAGAAAGGTAATTTATATATTATAATAGCTACATATTATTTCACCAAATGGAAAGAAGTAGTAGTGTTGAAAAAATATGACTCAAAAGAACTCATAAAATTCCTTAAAGACAATATTTTATCAAGATTTGTAGTTCCAAGTTTTTTTATCATAGATAATGGATAAATATTCATTGGATCAAAATTCACCAATTTTTTGGGGGAATTTGGTATCATAATGGGACAATCATCAACCTATTATCCTCAAGGAAATGGTTTGGCTGAATATACTAACAAAATATTGATCCAAATTCTTAAAAAGACAATTGATCTAAATCAAAGGAATCGGGATTTAAAATTGACAGATGGCCATGGGAAAGTAGATTGACACGAAAATATAGTACTGGGATATCTCCAGATTTGTTGGTTTATGGAAAAGAAGCCATAATGCCAATTAATATGGAACTAAATGCTTTGGAAAGTGCTGTAAATATTTAATATGTTGAAGAAGTTTCTCCACTACACAGAAGGTATAATCAATTGATCAAATTGGAGGAACAAAGAACCGAAGAATTAAATAAAATGAATCAAAGACAACATATTGTCAAGAAATATTTTGATCAAGGAGCAACAAAGAAAAAATTTCAAAAAGGGGAATTAGTATTGTTATGGAACATAGAAAAAGAGAAGCCTTTTTTGCATATGAAGTTTGAAGCACTATGGATTGGACCTTATGTCATCAAAAAAATTGTTGGTTTTAATTCTTATCCGCTTAAAGACATGAATGGGACAATACATATGTTGTCAGTCAATGGTCAACATCTTAAGAGTTTCTTTTCATGATCATACTTCTTCTTATGTACATATTTTTATCTTCTTTTGTTGTACATTCACATTTAATTTAGGACTACATGCCCAATTGGCGATATTCTAGATTCTTAGCAACCCGTAGGGGCATAGTTGGAGCCAGTTGTTGACCTCATTTTTCTACGAGTCTTTTACCTTTTATCTCCTTTATTTTCCATACTTATAAAAATTATGATCTATGAAAGAAGACCCCATCAATACTTAACCATTTTTCATATATTCCGCGGAACGGCGAGATTGCGGGAATGAAACTTATTTTCAATTTATAGTTGTAATTTCGTCTGCCCATGGCCTCATACTTAGTCATATTTCAAGATTTGTGAAAGCGGAGTTCAAACACATCCTTTCTAGTGGGGAAAATTCCCCTATTACTATACCAGGGTCAAAGTATAGGCAGAGCTATGATCTCCCTTAAAATACAATCTATTTCCTAAACTATCCCAAACACTCTAAATAGATTAACATAAAGAGATAGGAAAGTAGGTCAGAAGTAGTACCTTTGGTCCAATGTTCGATGTAGATCACCTCCGGCTTTGTAGCTCCCAGGCTGCAAGTCTCCTCCCAAAGATGACCTGCAAGAACACTTAGGCAAACAATGCTACAAATATTCTATCTCTACTCATCAAGATTAGGGTTAGATATAAATCATTATGCATAAATCAAATGAAAAACATAAAGATATCATTTGGGATAGGAAAAATATTCTTTTATTCAAATGCAAATATCAAAATTACAACCTTTGTAGGCCGATGCTCCGTGAACCTGGTCCAGGATCCTTTTAATGTTGCTCAAAGTGCACTATCCCAATGCTTTCTCTCACAATCAGCTGATGACTTCAGGGGAAGGGAAGGGATTATATAGGAGAAAAGGCTAGAGAGGGAATGCTGAGGCAAAAAATCAGAAGGGGTTGCAAATACTTGGGCAAGGATGGAAAAGGAATTTGGGTAGAGTTTCACTATTCTAATGCTTGATGTTGGAATGGGACCCCAAGACCTCCTTTTATATGAAAAAAAGATAGTTATTCATTTTTGGGATGGGCTATAACGGGTGAATTGGTTGGGAAACCCTCGATAGCCCATAAACTCCACTGAGTTCCTTGCAAATTTTTATTTTTTGCAACTTTTGGAGGTAAACACAAGCTGTTTAGTATGCAACTAATGTATGTACATGGGAAATAGTGCAGCAGGGAACATACATGCTCCAAAAAATGGTTTTTTAAATAGAGTTCCTCAACGGTGATTTGGAAAATTATGCAAGTAGAAAGGCCAATGCCATGTATGCATAGGTAGAGAATTTTAGGGCTATAACAATCCTCAAAGTTTCCTTTCCCTTTTTTCCTCTCGTCTATTACTCGATACTTAGTTTTATTTTGCAACCATGGAAGCGGGACTCCATTCATCATGTCAACAAGTCTTTTTTTCTCTGTCCGCCCAATATTCTATACTTAACATTATTTCAAAACAATTTTACAACCGCAGAAGCAAGATTCTCCTCCATCTTATTTTTGATACATATCTTTCTCCACTCCACCAAATATCTTTCCCATATCACAATAACCAAGGAAGTATTTAATGCATGGATTATGTGAATTCAATAATTGAAGGACTATTATTAAATGGCATTCCCTTTGAAACTTACCTCTTAATTTCAAAATTAAATTTTCCTAACACTTCTCCCGAAACAAAAGCTTGAGTGTTAATACTACAAAGAAAAAATTATTTTGTAATTGCAGAAGCACTCTGCATACCTTGATGAGAAAGTTTAAAGAAAATATGGTGAGAAGAAGGGAGAGATTTTGTGGTGACACACTGAACACAATATTTAAAGGACTATTATTAAATGGCGTTCCCTTTGAGACTTACCTCTTAATTTCAAAATTAAATTTTCCTAACACTTCTCTCGAAACAAAAGCTTGAGTGTTAATACTACAAAGAAAAAATTATTTTGTAATTGCAGAAGCACTCTGCATACCTTGATGAGAAAGTTTAAAGAAAATATGGTGAGAAGAAGGGAGAGATTTTGTGGTGACACACTGAACACTTTTGCGCAAGAAGACAAAACCACTGGTACAAATTTATAGGTCTTATGCTTCATTACCACTGGAAGAAAGAAATGTTAATAATATCTGGACATCTGGGATAGTTTGAGTAGGATGTGTTCCATAGGTTTTCAACAAAAAAAACTTGGTGATATGGCGCACTAACAATTTTGAAAAGGATCAAAGAATTATCAAAATGATTGGAAGTTCACCAATCTCTCTCGCACCCCCAACTTTCAGTTAGATGCTTAAATTGCCAAATCCAACAACAATATTTAAGGTTGAAGAAGTTAAAAATTTCATCAAATCTAAAAATGGTGGTAGGGATGTGTTACCACAATGTCTTCAAGAAACAACGACAATGCTAAAAGATTTATCAACAATACAGGTCAATCAAATAAAGAAACCCTAAAAAAAATGGCTTGGTTTCTGGCTAGAATACTTGGATTAGAGTCTATTGCTACTATTCCATGGTTGGCCCTTTATATTTTATATTAATCTGTTCAAGGAGAAATAATTTTTGATTGGTCAGGAATTATATCTACAAAAATATCATCTCAATTGTCAAATTTTTAAAAAGCCAGAAAATTCTACATGTCTGAATATCTGGTTTTGTCTATTTTTGATGATCATGAATTTCAGGGCTTGCATTTATCAAAACAAGTTGATCTCAAAGTAGACCCAATTTACACATGGTATCCTTCCCTCTGAAAACAAAAAGTGATGTATCATTTCTACGAAGTTTATAATTCCTTTTTATCTTCTTTTAAAAGGATTATGTTTGGAAAGAATACTACAAGGTTGTTAGTGGAAGCAACTTCATTCTTAGACCAAAGGGGAACATTTGAATCTAATGAAAAATACAATATAATCATAATTTATTGTTCTCGGGAAGCCCCAATTTACCTCCTGTTCTATGTATATAAAAAAATGTTCATAATAGAATTCTGTAGGCAGTACAAATTCAGAGCAAATTTATTTTTTCAAAGAAAGAAAAATTAATTCATTCAATTGCCATGGAAATTAGGTGAAATCACGGTTAAAAACGATTCAAAAATTGATGAGTTCACAATTCAATTTGATCAATTCAGTTTAAAATTAGCATATTTGGTGAAGGGATTTGACCCCATATAGTCTTTCATGAACCATACGATTTCTATTGGTTTTAGTGTTTCATATATAAATACTTATATTTTTGGAGAATAAGAAAATGATGAAAATAATTATGAAAAAGTACTACTTGGAGATCTTGAAACCATAATAAGTACAAATGAAGCACACAAGAAACATGGGAGAGTTGCAAGTGATAAGAGAACCAAGTCTCATAATTCATCTTAGAGAAGTGGCACACCAAAACGACATTCCCAAATTGATATTCAAGAAAAACAAAAATCTTCAATTGATAATTAAGGAGATGGTGATCCTAATCATCAAGAACAAAATATTGAAAAATGTCATAAATACATACCTGAATATGAATTTCTTATCCAAGACATGGAACTTGATGCCAAAATTGAAGATATTGAATTTCCAGGTGATGAACAAAGAATCCAACAAGAGA
>JASDQU010103766.1:75507-87612 GCA_032191745.1 Picea mariana | reverse complement strand
GCACAATTCCAACACCATTCCCTAAACTAGAACATGCACCATCAAAATACATTCTCCAAAATCCTTTAAAATAACTTTCTTCTTTTTGTTTGGGAATATTTGGCTATTATGGGTCCAGCTCGACATAATTCCCTATATCGACATCAACATAACCTTGCATCAATTCATTATCCTTTTTCTTAAAAGAGAATGGTTTTCTTGGTTCGCGTGGAACCCTCAACATTGTTCCATATTTATTGGGTAACATCATGCAACTCCCATCATTCATGATATACCATCCAATTAATGCAGACCAATCTCTACCAAGGACTACTCCATAATTCGGAGGAAGATCAACCATTGTAATTGTGAATACAGTTGTGATATGTGGGGCAGTAGTTATCCAAGCATAAAAATATTTAATTTCTCCATATGCCAGAACTTTTCTTGAAGCAATGGCATAAATACTCTCACATGTTTCATAGTGCTTGGTACAACCCATCCCAAGTGCTTCCATGATTGATAATGGCATGATATTGTTTGTATCTCCTATATCAATCATGCAATTATGAAGGACAACATCATGTATCGTGATATAAAAGGTGGGATTTTACCTTTCGTCCTGCTTGTTGAATTATTTTGTTGTTGTTTTGAGCTTGATGCAACAACTTCCATTCTATGACTAGGTTCATCTAAAATTTTAAGTATATTTTGCCTCTCTTGGGGAGTTTTCACATCTTCCATGATTGGAAAAGTAATCCTTAATTTTTACAGATCATGTATTACATTATATATCATATGTAGAGGATTATTAAATTGATTGCAATCGGTTGTTGCTTATTGGCCTCTATTCCACTTGGTCTTATCTTTTCTTTTTCTTTATCTGCATTTTCTTTCTCTTTTCCCTTTTCCAAATTGTCTTTTATTTTGAGTTTATTTGCTTGTGATTTTGTTTGCACAACATTATCTTGTGAGATATTGTTCTCTTCATTCTCATCAAATATATACATGGATGACTCGTATTCATCCATCTGTATAGATTCAATAATTTCTTCTTGAATGAAATCGACCTCTTGATCAATTTTTTCATCTTCAAAAACATTTTTTAATACTGCAGCATTTGTATTTGATGCTCTTAGCACCCTTTGTCTAAATTCATCAGTGGTACCATCATTTTTAATCCTTTTGTTCAGTGATTGGATTTCTCCTTTATTCTTGAACAAACATTCTTGGATTAGGAATAAAATTCGCAGTTCTCCTTAATCTCATCAATTCATTTTTCATTTGTCTAAAGGTTCTATTCATCTGTACTATTTTCGTTCTTTGTTTAGTCTCTTGTGTTTTTGTTGGATCATTTGTCACATTAGGAATTACTGCTTTGAGTATCCCTTCACCAATTCCTCAATCTCTAGTGTTTTGTGTTCTTTGATCTTCAAATCTTCTTGAATATGATGCTCCTTGATCCGAGATAGTTAGTGTATCCATTTCTCTTTGAACTCTACCAATAATAATATCTGGATCTGCATCAATCTCCAGCATAATCTCTTCCATTTTTTTTGCTTTATTCATTGTTCCATTTAAATCCTCAATTTGTGAAGCTTTTATGGAAAAATTGACATTTGAAGGCATGGAATTTTTGTAGTATCCAAGTATGGCTCAATCATTTGGTCTCTGATTTTCTTGTATTTTATTAAGCATTCTTAAAAATTAAAAATAAAAATCTTGGATCCTTTCCCCTTTTTTCAAACAGATTTGGGTGAATTCTATGAGTAGAGTATGATATGAAAACCTAGTGATGTAGATTTTATTTTCTTGATGTTTTGGGTTGTTATCTCAACCCATCTTCAGGAGATAAGTTCTCAAGGTTTAGAATGGTGGCAACACTTAACATAAATAGTGATAAAACCAATGCTTCATTTTAAGCTCATGTGTTGGCTTGATTTAGATGGTTTTAAATGTTATTTAGGTTTTGGGCTACCTTTTAATTTTAATGCAGTCTATGATGGGGCACCAGCTCTTTCTTAATCTCTATCCATCATCTTTATTCAAATTTGCAGGGTGCTTGTCGAGTTGTGGAAATTGAAAAGCACCCCACAAATTTGAATAAATATGATGGTTGGAGATTAAGCAAGAGATGGTTCCCTATCATAGATCACATTAAAAACAAAAGGTAGCCCAAAACCTAAATAAAATTTAAAAATGACACAAGTCAGATATGAAACCGACCAAATTTGCCCACATGCTTGGACCATATCCAAAGCCAACTCACCTATCCCATAGTTAAGCGACCTGAATTATCTTGGGGTGCTCTAAACCCGTAAAAGGATTCCTAGGATCGTTCTGCTCCTTCTCTGATTTGATCACTAACATGAACGAATATGCACATGCCACAATTTAACACAGAGGCACTAAATTTTGTTCTCCTCGTATGCCTGAGAGCTATGACCTCGGCTCTATTCCGTGGGTGCTAATATCTCCTCGTAAGATAGAAGGTCTTGGTCGATTGCAGACCACAAACATGCTCGTGCTTTAACTTTCCTCCCGATCTCTGCAATGCAAAGATGATCGTTTATTGCGGGGTCGTGGTCCACCGTTGATCTTCCTTTCGATGGAGATATACGATCTCAGTTGATTTTGGGATGTTTGTTGGTGCAATTATTTGCATAATATATTACCAAACATAAATTATCAACCGGGATACGAATCAAAAGAGTTGATGCACTATATATGTTGATAACAGATAGGTTCCTATGTCTGTTTAGTATAGCTTAGATAAGAAAACCAACAATAACAAAACACTCTGTTTTCAAAGATAACACTCTTCACACAATTCATAAATTATTAAGCAAAACTTGCAATCATGCACTCAAAAGATTTTGCTCAGATAATGCCTTGTCCATTTACAATCTCATGAAATGAAAAGATGGACTTTGAATCTGTTATCTGTAGATAATATCCTTAACAACAACTAATAATAAAATCTAGGCACACTTCAACAATACCACTCCAAACTTAGAAGAGAAAACTGATAACAAAACTTCTCAAGCAAATAGTGAATCGAAATGTTCTTTCTTAGGTGACAAATTTGTTCATTAGAGGCTCATGAAATGAAAAGATGAACTTAAGATCTGTCTCCTGGAGAAACTAAACTAACAAGTGGGATGCTCCATTAAATCTCATGTATGGTGAAATATGAAGATCCAACTGTTCCTACATTACCACACTTTGCAACAAATTCGAATAGTGAAATCAAACAAAATATCATGAAATCAAAATAACAAATACATGAAAAGAAAATCTACACTAACAATATATAATAAGCTTACCAAGATGGATCAGTGGCCCTTGTCGATGCCAACATGGAAGATTTTAGATCACCAGATGTTAACTTCTAAGAGAGACAAAATCACTGAATTCAATCTTGCATTAATCTCCAACAAGTAGGTTTACAAAGAGAGTCTTCTCATGAATCCATTCTACATCATAACAATTCTCCTTTAAGAACCATTCTTACATCATGATAATTTCCTCTCTACTTAGACCTATGAGGTCTTATTTATACATAAAATCCATGGAGGAATGGATGAAACCGAATCCCCAAACTAAGAAAACAATTTTTACAATTTTAGGAGAAATCCCAAAAATCTGTGTTTTTTAACAATTTGGGCAGATTCGAGTTAGTCCCCCACCCATATCTCCCAAGCCAATTCTAATTTTCAAAAACGGCCCACATAGTACTCAATTTATCATATTCTGGACAAAACCCATGTTTTAGAATTTCTAGATCTGATACCATATGCACGAATCGAGGCGCAAGTTGGCAGTTTGAGTTTTTTTGATAATTTTGGCAGAATCATTCCCCCTGAGCTAGAGGTCCACACGTATGATATGGGTGAATTATGAATCATTTGTCCTCATGAAAACATCATTCTAGACAAAACCCATGTGCCCGATTTTCCTCTAAAAGCCTTCCAAAATTTTGAATTATTTCTAGTACCAGATTAGCACAAGCTGGTACCAGAATAGGTGGAGCCTTGGTTCCGGAATAGACTGGGTACTAGATCATGCTGCTTAAGATTCAAAGTGATTATGATCATACATAATCAAGCATTTAATCGAATTAACTCAATAAAACTAAACAAATCATTCTTTAATCATGAGTTACCTCGTATGCACGTGAACAAGGTCATCAAGTGTATTATGGAGGAAACAGTCAATTAGATACACATGGAATAGGTAAAATAGGCTCAGATAGAAGGTAATATAGGGCATTAGAAGTGTCAAAATGGAGACTCAACATTCCCCCATGCTTAAGTCATTTCATGTCCTCATGCAACAATGATCTTCAAAATTTCACAATTGATGATAATCCTCACACAATCAAGCATTCCCTGAAGTTAAGTCTTATCCAATTTGTTTTCAATCAAAATTAGGATAAAGGGATGGATGTGACTCTAATATGATTATAGGATAGTGGCCAAGATTTTTCATAATGAATTTGACTAATAGGCCCCCCTGGCTAGATTACCTTTAAAACAAAAGTGATATAAGCATAGTTTAGATATCATTTGAAGATAGGAACACATAAAGGAATACATACCAAGATGATTAACTCATTTCAGATCCAAGTTTTTAGAGATGAAGCTCTTCTTGTTTAGGTAAGGTGAATTACACATACTGAGGGTCCCATTTCTCGTGCAAACCTATTTTTTTAAAGATAGAACTCTAAAGTGGATACTTGAAGGTTCTTAAGAACATCATCTGAGAGATATAAAGGTCATCTCCTAGCCTTGATTTGATATTGATTGCTTCAGAATGATACCCAAGGATTTATGTTCAGTTTTAAGTGTGCCACTTTATGTTTTTCAACTCCCTTTACCTGGCATAGCCCCGCTGCTAGCAGGCCTATTCAGTACCCCGATAGGTTTACCTTAGTACCATACAAGCATGGCCCCCCACTGCCAGCAGGCCTATTCAGTACCTCGACGGGTTTACTTGTACTTCCTGATACTTCCTTTTTATTATATTACTCAAAAGATTTAGAATAATGTATACTGTTCATTGACAGTTTTTAAAGTATAAGGAAGGCAGGTGGTACGAGAGTGTTTTAAATTTATTAGGCACATAATTAATTGTTTGCAATTATCCCAAGGGTGACATCATCCGCATTCAACTTAAATTATCAGCTATTCAATGTATAATGTAACGTCTCGGATAATGACTAAGAGGTCCCTCTAGTTAATCCTATTAGGGTTCTCATGAAAGTTCATTGCGGTTTTGCAAGGGCGATCCACCACATGAGGTTTTCATCAATACCTCTCAAGAGAAACTTGTAAAGATAAACTTGGATAAGAACTTGTTGAATCAACTAGGTTAGTACTATACATAATGGTGTCACCACTTTTCAATGGATATTTCAATGAGCAATCACTTCTTCAAAATAATGAGGTAATAGGACAAATGCACCCATTATCATATACAGCTAAATGTGAAAATATCTTCTTAAAGGACAGCAAGGATGATTCATTCAAGTTTGAGTGTATAAATGTAGGAGGAACATGTGCATGAGAGTAAAAATAATTCAACACAAGATTTAAATGATCCTTGATAGAAAGAACATGAAGAGATTAGCCCATACCTAAAGTGAAAACAATGTTAAGCACATGACAAAGATCATATCACTTTGGCATCAATACCAGATAAGTAATTGGTATCAGAACATGTTTCTGAATTACCGTAATAGATAGTACCAGAATAGGACAGTACCAGAATAGAGCAAGGGGCATAAACAGAGTGACATGATGGATGATTTTTGCTCATTCATGGCGACAACCACTTCAAAAAGGAATTCAGTGATAATATACGAGGAGATGTATATGAGGGCTTGTAAAAGTTCATGGTAGGGAGCGTGCAATAATTGAGAGTAACCATATGTTTACTGCATAATTAGTCTAATTCTTTTAGTAAAACGAAAAATGTTGAATTTATATGTCCTAGTACTTAAATCGAGCAGCAAAACTTGAATATATGATTAGAGCTACCAGCGCCTTATTACTAGTACCAGATCGCCTGAGTACTGGATGGACGCAGGGTTTTGCTTCAGTACTGGAATAGCGCAGAGGCAAACATTGTTTGTAGTACCAGATGAACGCATTTCTGCATTACCAGAATAGAATGGTACCGGAATTCTGGAAATGACTATCAAATCCCAGCACTGAACATGTTGATTTGGCCTCGCCAACGAAAGTTGCAAAAGAATATGAAGGTTTCGACAACCACTCCCCGTGCCTAAGGTTTTGCATGGCCTCATGCAAACAATGTGAGATGCTAAAAAGGGTTGCTCAGAGAATTGTGAACACCTGCTAAAAACAAACCAATAGAACTAATTAAAACTGGATTTTTATTCATGCTTATAAATAGAAAATTTAGGGAAAATGTCAAAAGTTGAATTATTAGCTATGAATAAAATGGTTTGGAATTAGAATTTAGTTTCAACTTCTATTAAAAAGATCACTGAAATGATCATCCTTGTGAAATAGTGGTCTTAAAATAGATAGGTAATGATAAAGCATGAATGCATCATTTTTAACAACTTAAGGAAAAAGAAGAATTTTCAAGAAATAGGTCATGAAGCACTCCCTTAACTGTTATATTTCATTGACAAGGATGCCTTCTTCTCTTTTGAAACCCTTCCAGTACAATGTGTGCATTCAGAGGATGAAGAGATTCTCTTCTCATAAGATTCCAAACAAAATCATCATAACTTTTAAAAAGAAATCTACTATAGGAAAAAAAGATCTTAAACTGATTGCTTTATTAGCTTTTGACATTCCCATTTATGAAAAGTATGAAAGATAGGTTGCATTGTACTTATGTGCAACATTTACTTATTTATTTACCTATCCTACTCTAATTGAACAAAATAAAATGTCCTTCAAGTATAGGAATACTTCCAGTGAAGCCATGTGCATAACAGGGTTAGAAATATATTCATACTCAGGTTTAAAAGATAAATTTTAATGCATACCAGAGTATGAAGGACTAGCTACTTTGATGATGAGATCAAACAATAAATAAAAGAGTGGTGTGACCTAACAATTAATTGAAACCATATTTCAATAGGATCAATATATTCTTGTTTCTCTTCTTTGTTTAGGTCACACTGAATGTCCTCCTCTACTATGTTATGCAAATTATCCTCTTCAAGATGATTGGTCTTTGGAGTACATACAAATCTGTTGAGAGGCATGATAAGGACTCCTCAATCTCAGGTTCCACTAGTTTCTCTCCATTGAATTCTATCCATGATTCTTTATTCTCCTTAACAAATTGACAAGAGGAATCCGACGAGACTTCCAACTCTTCATGTGGAGAGACAACTAGATTCTTGATTACTGTGAAGATATGCTCTTCCTGAGAGGTAGATATCCCAGCTGCTGCCAGAATGCGAGAAAGTTCTTGGAGGAACATTCTTCAAGCTCTTGATCATCCTTGAATTACTCTAGTTTGTTGATGATACCTGTTTCGCAACACACATTAGTACTCGGGGGGTTCTTACAGCACCCCAAACATGATTTATCATTAAAGATCTAAATTTTAAAACTATTTGCAAAAGAAAAACACAGCAAAATTGATAGGTCATCCATAAAACCAATCCAAAACCATTAAAGAAATCTAATTCTAATACTACCTATTACCGTTTACAACTCCCCAACAACGGCGCCAAAATGTTGGTGCAATTATTTGCATAATATATTAGCAAACATAAATTATCAACCAGGATTTGTAATCAAAAGAGTTGATGCACTATATATGCCGATAACAGATAGGTTCCTATGTCTGTTTAGTATAGCTTAGATAAGAAAACCAACAATAACAAAACACTCTGTTTTCAAAGATAACACTCTTCACACAATTCAAAAATTAGAAAGCAAAACTTGCAATCATGCACTCAAAAGATTTTGCTCAGATAATGCCTTCTCCATTTACAAGCTCATGAAGTGAAAAGATGGACTTTGAATCTATTATCTGTAGCTAATATCCTTAACAACAACTAACAAGAAAATCAAGGCACACTTCAACAATACCACTCCAAACTTAGAAGAGAAAACTAATAACAAAACTTCTCAAGCAAACAGTGAATCGAAATGTTCTTTCTTAGGTGACAAATATGTTCATTAGAGGCTCATGAAATGAAAAGATGAACTTAAGATCTATCTCCTGGAGAAACTAAACTAACAAGTGGGATGCTCCATTAAAGCTCATGTATGGTGAAATATGGAGATCCAACTGTTCCTGCATTACTACACTTTGCAACAAATTCGAATAGTGAAATCAAACAAAATATCATGAAATCAAAATAACAAATACATGAAATGAAAATCTACACTAACAATATATAATAAGCTTACCAAGATGGATCAGTGGCCCTTGTCGATGCCAACATGGAAGCTTTTATATCACCAGATGTTAACTTCTAAGAGAGACAAAATCACTGAATTCAATCTTGCATTAATCTCCAACAAGTAGGTTTACAAAGAGAGTCTTCTCATGAATCCATTCTACATCATAACAATTCTCCTTTAAGAACCATTCTTACATCATGATAATTTCCTCTCTACTTAGACCTATGAGGTCTTATTTATACATAAAATCCATGGAGGAATGGATGAAACCGAATCCCCAAACTAAGAAAACAATTTTTACAATTTTAGGAGAAATCCCAAAAATCTGTGTTTTTTAACAATTTGGGCGGATTCGATTTAGTCCCCCACCCATATCTCCAAGGCCAATTCTAATTTTCAAAAACGGCCCACAGAGTACTCAATTTATCATATTCTGGACAAAACCCATGTTTTAGAATTTCTAGATCTGATACCCATATGCACGTAAATCGAGGTGCAAGTTGGCAGTTTGAGTTTTTTTTATAATTTTGGTAGAATCATTTCCCCTGAGATGGAGGTCCACACGTGCAAGCTGGGTGAACTCTGACTTATGCATCCTCATGAAAACATCATTCTAGACAAAACCCATGTGCCCGATTTTTCTCTAGAAGCTTTCCAAAATTTTGAATTATTTCTAGTACCGGATTAGCACAAGCTGGTACCGGAATAGGTGGAGCCTTGGTACCGGAATAGACTGGGTACCGGATCATCTACAATCCTAAGATGATCCTCATGAGATCTCTACAATCCTAATATGAACATGCACCTCATGATATCTCTACAATCCTAAGATGAACATGCACCTCATGAGATCTCTACAATCCTAATATCTCTCATGTTATCACATATTCGAGAACATTTACAATAAAACCTCACCCACATATTCCCCACTCAAACCACTCAAACATACATAATTTCCTATTAAGAAATCAAATCCTTAGCAAACATAATACCCCCTAGGTTAACCAAATATACAAATATTCTTGGAGCAAGATGCTCCTGCATCAAAAACCATCTAAATCAAGTCAACGCATGAGTTTAAAATGAAGCACTGGTTTTATCACTATTTATGTTAAGCATTGCCACCATTTTAAACCTTGAGAACTTGTCTCCTAAAGATGGGATGAGCTAACAAGCCCGAAACGTTGAGAAAATAAAATCTACATCACTTGGTCTCCATCGCTCAAAATGAATACCTGTGAAAGAATTAATAAAACCATATTATGATATGCTATTGGAGGGGAATAAATGGTTAAAATCATACCTTTTAAATCACCAAAGTAGAAATTGAATTTACTAAAAGGGACATATACCATTCATGGGATTGGTCTGTCAGTGTTTGAAGAAATAATCGGACCATTACATCATCATGTTCAACCAAATGAATCTCACATAGGCTCAAAAAAATTTCCATGTGTTTCTTTGGATCAACCAATTCATCTCCTGGGAATGTTGGTAATAACCCTCGTGGGAGGATTGGAAATTGATGTTTCTCACCACAAATATTTAAAGGGCTATTTCTAACCCTTCTCTGTGAAATTCTTTGTCTTCTTTCTTCACTATTCTTAGGAGGGCCTTGATTTCTTTCTTCTCTATCAACCATGATTTTATCTTTTTCTTCTTTAACAGTTGAACTTCCTTCAATTTTTCCAAGTTGTTTGCTTTTGATCCTCATTGTTGGGCCCTTATATTTTTTCAGTTTCAATTTTTATCTTACCTTCTTTGTATTCGTCTTCTTGCAATTTCTCTTTCTTCTTCAGGAGCAAGAGTTTTCCAAGATCTTCCAAGTTCTAAGTGAGTTTGGGATTTTGTAAACACTAGATCATATAATTGATGAAAAATGCTTGTTTGATTTACTAATCCAACTTGCAACTGGGGTTGGTTAGGTTGAGGATGAGTCATAAATAATTCTAATGTAAAACTATCTTTTTGGTGTAAATTTTCACATGCAACTCTATGTGACTAATTTCAGATATGAAAATTTCTTCCTATTGATCTAACTATCATTGAACAACTTTACATTGAAGTTATTAACTGAAAATATATGCAGCGGAAACAACAAGATCAGAGATGAATCATCAATACACATCAGAAACAATTTCAATTTTGTAATCTTGTTATCATCAGAAATCCTGGGGGCAAAACCAACCTTCCCAACCAATACAATATCACCAAAATAGGAGGACAACCTTGTCCTCCAAAGTCACCAAAACTGAGAACAACCTTGTTCTCCAATGACCATATAAATTATAAAAGCAAACATCAGCAATATCTAGAAAGATCCTCTTCCCATGAATCTATTGTAGACCACTTGTACAGCCTGTTGACATAACCTGCCAACCTGTATGGATATGCACCTGGAAAAAAAAACACATATATGCCTTGTTCATTTAAGTTTCTGTGGTGAAAATTATGTTCAGAAATTGTCGGAAGATCCGCAGTGTTGATGACATCTTGTCGTCAACACTGTGGATCTTCCAACAATTTCTGAACATATATGCCTTACTGTCAATCCATGTATATACATTATTTTCTCCACTGCAACTTGTGTATACCCTATACGGGATTCATCCTTCTGCAATCCATGTATATACGTGCTTCTCCCTTCTTCAAACCATGTATGACCTCATGAAATTGTATGATCACCTTCATACACTTCGCTCTCTGTGACCTCCTTTCTCTTAGGCCAAATTCGACACCTTGAAAAAATTCCCTTTGTTGAGATCACGAAACCTCCTAGCAAAAGTGCAGATTCACTTATGTTACCTCCATAATGTCTCCAGACACTCTACATGATATGTATAATGTCACAATGACCTCTCTCCTTTATATACAATTCCTAGGGGTCAACATAGAAGCCCCTCAACAAGTCAACATAAAATTAATATTTCCTTGTGGGTGTGAAGCCCCAAAACAAGCCCACAAATCCCATAATCAAACCCATGAAGCCCCCACTCAAATCCAAGGGGGTTTATACCAAACCGAAAGTGTGATGCGATGCCCACGACAATTCCCACATGCCAAACACCTAGGTTCATATGAGAATACCTACTCAAAGCTACAAAAATCAACACTCCCTCAAGTAGTGCGGAAGGTATTCTCACCACACTCTACAAGTGGGAATGCCTCTCGATGCTACAAAAGCATCAACATTTTGTTCTTTTCCCCAATATGTTCGAAAAAAATGTTGATGTTTGAATATGTTAATATTGAAACAACAACCTCATGAGGATGTGAATATCCTACTACGTTTTTATAGAGGTGGTACTCCTTTTTATATTCTTGAAAGATATATCTTGATATTTCTTGATTGTTGTGAATGCTAACATCAAACTCATAATATTTATCATTCAAATAAATAAAAATTTAACAATATAAAAAATATATGAAATTCTTGAGAAATGGACCAGGAATCCTTACTCACATAAGCACACACTTTTGCAAAGAAAGAAAGATATTTTATAGAAAATATAAATAAACCTCACATCCATCACAGCTTTTAAATATTTTTTATCACATTTCAAGGAAAGAACAAAAAATGGTCCACATGTAAGAGAACTTTAAAAGAGTATTTATCATTGAAATCAAAAATAGGATCTGATAGGCCAATTTCAAATATCTTTACTCAAATATCCAGAGTTTAAAGATACAATTAAAATTAACCCCAATATAGTTCTCTGGG
>JASDQU010103766.1:61989-75487 GCA_032191745.1 Picea mariana | reverse complement strand
GTTATTGGAGGAGAATACATGGTTAAAATCATACCTTTTAAATCACCAAAGTAGAAATTGAATTTACTAAAAGGGACATATACCATTCATGGGATTGGTCTGTCAGTGTTTGAAGAAATAATCGGACCATTACATCATCATGTTCAACCAAATGAATCTCACATAGGCTCAAAAATATTTCCATGTGTTTCTTTGGATCAACCAATTCATCTCCTAGGAATGTTGGCAATAATCCTCGTGTGAGGATTGGAAATTGATGTTTCTCACCACAAATATTTAAAGGGCTATTTCTAACCCTTCTCTATGAAATTCTTTGTCTTCTTTCTTCACTATTCTCACGAGGGCCTTGATTTCTTTCTTCTCTATCAACCATGATTTTATCTTTTTCTTCTTTAACAATTGAACTTCCTTCAATTTTTCCAAGTTGTTTGCTTTTGATCCTCATTGTTGGGCCCTTATATTTTTTCAGTTTCAATTTTTATCTTACCTTCTTTGTATTCGTCCTCTTGCAATTTCTCTTTCTTCTTCACGAGCAAGAGTTTTCCAAGATCTTTCAAGTTCTAAGTGAGTTTGGGATGTTGTAAACACTAGATCATATAATTGATGAAAAATGCTTGTTTGATTTACTAATCCAACTTCCAACTGGGGTTGGTTAGGTTGAGGATGAGTCATAAATAATTCTAATGTAAAACTATCTTTTTGGTGTAAATTTCCACATGCAACTCTATGTGACTAATTTCAGATATGAAAATTTCTTCCTATTGATCTAACTATCATTGAACAACTTTACATTGAAGTTATTAACTGAAAATATATGCAGCGAAAACAACAAGATCAGAGATGAATCATCAATACACATCAGAAACAATTTCAATTTTGTAATCTTGTTATCATCAGAAATCCTGGGGGAAAAACCAACCTTCCCAACCAATACAATATCACCAAATTAGGAGGACAACCTTGTCCTCCAAAGTCACCAACACTAAGAACAACCTTGTCCTCCAAAGTCACCAACACTAAGAACAACCTTGTTCTCCAATGACCATATAAATTATAAAAGAAAACATCAGCAATATCTAGAAAGATCCTCTTTCCACGAATCTATTGTAGACCACTTGTACAGCCTGTTGACATAACCTGCCAACCTGTATGGATATGCACCTGGAAAAAAAAACACATATATGCCTTACTGTCAATCCATGTATATACGTTATTTTCTACACTGCAACCTGTGTATACCCTATATGTGATTCATCCTTCTGCAATCCATGTATATATGTGCTTCTCCCTTCTTCAAACCATGTATGACCTCATGAAATTGTATGATCACCTTCATACACTTCGCTCTCTGTGACCTCCTTTCTCTTAGGCCAGATTCGACACCTTGAAAATTTTCTCTTTGTTGAGACCACCAAACCTCCTAGCAAAAGTGCAGATTCACTTATGTTACCTCCATAATGTCTCCACACACTCTACATTATATGTATAATGTCACAATGACCTCTCTCCTTTATATACAATTCCTAGGGGTCAACATAGAATCCCCTCAACAAGTCAACATAAAATTAAGATTTCCTTATGGGTATGAAGCCCCAAAACAAGCCCACAAATCCCATAATAAAACCCATGAAGCCCCCACTCAAATCCAAGGGGGTTTATACCAAACCAAAAGTGTGATGCGGTGCCCACGACAATTCCCACATGCCAAACACCTAGGTTCATATGAGAATACCTACCCAAAGCTACAAAAATCAACACTCCCTCAAGTAGTGAGGAAGGTATTCTCACCACACTCTACAAGTGGGAATGCCTCCTAATGCTACCAAAGAATCAACATTTTTTTCTTTTCCCCAGTATGTTCGCAAAAAATGTTGATGTTTGAATATGTTAATATTCAAACAACAACCTCATGAGGATGTGAATATCCTACTGCGTTTTTATAGAGGTGGTACTCCTTTTTATATTCTTGAAAGATATATCTTGATATTTCTTGATTGTTGTGAATGCTAACATCAAACTCATAATATTTATCATTCAAATAAATAAAAATTTAACAATATAAAAAAATATATGAAATTCTCGAGAAATGGACCAGGAATCCTTACTCACATAAGCACACACTTTTTCAAAGAAAGAAATATATTTTACAGAAAATATAAATAAACCTCACATCCATCACAACTTTTAAATATTTTTATCACATTTCAAGGAAAGAACAAAAAATGGTCCACATGTAAGAGAACTTTAAAAGAGTATTTATCATTGAAATCAAAAATAGGATCTGATAGGCCAATTTCAAATATCTTTACTCAAATATCCGAAGTTTAAAGATACAATTAAAATTAACCCCAATATAGTTCTCTGGGATCTTGTCAAAAATAATAACATAATCTTTAATAGAACAAGAGTGTTTGTCCAAAGGACTAGGATTAGGGTTGCCACAGACTGTAAATTAAAATGAACGAAAAGAAATATGTTGAAAGGAACAGATTCGGGCATGAGAAAGGGAGAACCTGAAATGAAGATAAAGGAACAATCAAGATTCGGTTATACTCTTCTTTTGAAAGACAAAATACAACTGGATGAATTCTGAAAGGGGAAAGAATGAAAAGGTGATGTGATCAATTTTGACTTACTGTGATGGATTCTCCCTCTTAATTTTCTTGTTGATGCACCTTTTATATTATCTCTTGTTGTGGTTTCACGGTTGGTTTCAACTGCTCCCAACTGATCTTCTTCAGTTATCTTCAATAAGACTTGTTTTAACCAATCTTCTATGAAATCCTTCATTGGTGCAGCATTAATCTCATGTCGGATTTTTATATGAAATAACATTCATTCTAAGTCTCTTAAATCAAATGAAAGTTGATGAAGTGAATTTTCAATGCCTTCATTTTTATTGGCATAACTCACCAACCAATTTTCAATTTTATTTTCATCATATTCTATTATGTTATTAAACTTTTTCAGCTGAAACCCCCTTCCAAATTTCCATGTGCTCTTCAAATTGTGGCCTTGTCATAAAAATAGGATTTATTATCAACTTTGGATCATGTACCTCCCCTGTATTTCATGCTAAGTCTATTTCATTTAATCTGTGATATAACGCTTCATTTTTTGTTATCACAACATCAAAATCATCCAATATTTCTCTTACAATTTTTATCTTTTTAATCCAACATGCCTTTAATTGTTTTACTCGAGCATGAAAAGGAAATCTTCTTCTTTTCTTTTTAAATCAATCATATTTGAAACTTTAAAAATGAAAGTAGTGACAACATCCTTATAAAATCCTTCTTCATTTTTGAAATCACTTTGAAGGAATTCTCTAAAAATATTCATTTTAGAACCAAAAGAAACAATATTGCTTCCAATATCCCATGCTTCCAGGATAAGAGACATTTTCTTTTTGATATTTTCTTCAACAAATTTTCTTACTGCAACCAATAAACTTGATGTTCCTTTCAACTTTAAATATGATTTTCTAAGTTGAATATTTTCCAAAGGGTTTGCAAGGATAGGTGGTGGCATCAATGTATATTCCAACTCTTTAACTATTTATTTCAACCATGCATTTCCTGCTTCCATGTCATCAATTGATACATCTAGAGCATCACTAGTGATTTTGTGAATTTTAGAAACCCTTGATGTTGGGACTTTATTTAAATCCATATATGAATATTTTTTTCTTTTTCCCTTTGAATTGACACGTTCAAAGACCATATTTTTCAAATATTTGTCAAATGACGCACTATGAAGGCTCAAAGACTCTTCTTCATAAAAGGTAGTATCTTGGATTATCATTTATTTCTCTTGTTGGGATCTTTGTTAATCATCTGGAAATTCAATATCTTCAATGTTGGCATCAAGTTCCATGTCTTGGAGAAGAACGTCATCTTTAGGTATGTATTCTTCTAATTCTTGTTGACTATTTTTCCTTTTTCTTTTATATATTGGTAATTTATGACATTTTTCAATATAATTTTCTTGATAATTAGGATCATCACCATCTCTTGAATTATCAATTGAAAAAACAAATCTTCAATATCAATTTGGGAATGTCGTTTTGGTCTGCCACTTCTCTGAGATGAATTATGAGACTTGGTTCTTTTCTCACTTGCAACTCTCCCATGTTGCTTGTGTACTTCATTTGTACTTATTATGGTTTCAAGATCTCCAACTGGTACTTTTCAGAATTATTTTCATCATTTTCCTCTTCTCCAAAAATATAAGTATTTATGTATGAAACACTAAAACCAAAAAAAATCATATGGTTCATGAAAGACTGTAAGGGGTCAAATCCCTTCACCAAATTTGCCAATTTTAAACTGAATGGATCAAATTGAATTGTGAACTCATCAATTTTTTAAGCATTGTTTACCGTGATTTCACCTACTTTCCATGGAAATTGAATGAATTACTTTTTCTTTCTTTGACAAAATAAATTTGCTTAGAATCTTTACTGCCTACAGAATTCTATTATGAACATTTTGTCTGATACATAGAACATGAGGTAAATTGGGGGTTCTCGAGAACAATAAATTATGATTATATTGTATTTTTCATTAGATTCAAATGTTCCCCTTTGGTCTAAGAATGAATTTGCTTCCAACGACAACCTTGTCATATTTTTTCCAAACATAAGCCTTTTAAAAGAAGATAAAAAGGAATTATAAACTTCATAGAAATGATACATTACATTTTGTTTCCAGAGGGAAGGATACCATGTGTAAATTGAGTTTGTTTTGAGATCAACTTGTTTTGATAAATGCAAGCCCTAAAATTCATGACCATCAACAATAACAAAAACCAAATAACCATAAATGCAGTATTTCCTGTCTTTTTTTAAATGTGACAGTTGATATGATATTTATGTATATATAATTCTCGACCAATCAAAAATTATTTTTCCTTGAACATAGTAATATAAAATATAAAGGGCCAATCAGGGAATAGTTGCAGTAGACTCTAATCCAAGTATTATATTCAGAAACCAAGCCATTTTTTTGTAGGGTTTCTTTAGTTGACTAACTTGTATTGTTGATAAATCTTCTCACATTGTCACTGGATCTTCAAGACATTATGGTAACACATCCCTACCACCATTTTTAGTTTTGATGAAATTTGTAGCTTCTTCAACCTTGAATATTGTTGTCATCTTTGGAAATTTAAGCATCTGACTGAAAGTCAGGGATGCGAGAGAGATTGGTGAGCATCCATTCATTTTGATAATTCTTTGATCCTTTTCAAAATTATCAGTGCACCATATCACCAATTATTTTGTGTCGAAAACCTATGGAACACATCCTGCTCGAACTATCCCAGATGTCCAAATATTATTAACATTTATTTCTTCCAGTGGTAATGAAGCATAATACCTATAAATGTTTTACCAGTGGTTATGTGGTTATTCTCGCGTAAAAGTGTTCAGTGTGTCATCACAAAATATATTTATTCTTCTCGCCATATTTTCTTTAAGCTTTCTCGTCAAGGTATGCACAGTGCTTCTACAATTACAAAATAATATTTTCTTTTTAGTATTAACACTAAAGATTTTGTTTCAGGAGAAGTGATAGGTGAATTTAATTTTGAAATTAAAAGGTTAGTCTCGAAGAGAATGCCATTTAATAATAGTCCTTCAAATATTGAATTCACATAAGCCATGCATTAAATTCTTCCTTTGTTATTGTGATATGGGAAAAAGCTTTGACAGAGTGAAAAAAGATATGTATCAAAAATAAGATGAAGCAGTATCATGCTTCTGCGGTCATAAAATCATTTTGCATAAGATTAAGTATTGAATAACAGGTGGATGGAGAACAAAATACTTTTTGATGTGATGAATGGAATCTCACTTCTGGGGTTGCAAATTAAAACTAGGTATGGAGTAACAAACGGGTGAAAAAAAGGGAAAGGAAACTTTGAGGATGTGTTTGAACTTCGCTTCTACAGCTCTTTAAATATGACTAAGTATGAGACAGCGGACAGATGGACTTATGGATATAAATTGAAAATAAATTGCATCCTCGTGATCCCGTTGTTCCATAGAATATATGAAAAATGGTTAAGTATTGATGGGGTCTTCCGCCATAGATCATAATTTTTCTAAGTATGGAAATAAAGGAGATAAAAGGTAAAAGACTTAGAGAAAAACAAGGTCAACAATAGGCCATTCCAAATTTTTCCCTATACTTAGAAAATTTTGAGATCATCGCAGGTTCCTAACATATTTACCTTATTATGGCTAACTTTCGTGAACCATATAATACTCAATTAATTTTTGTGACCCTCATTATGTACCTACACTTAGAATATTTTTGGAAGAAGATGTTCACTCACGGGTGTAGAGCATTATCCTAATTCTCTCGATGTTCTACTTATATGTTGTCCCAATTGTTTGTTGTCTAGATTCTTCGTTGTTATTCCCATCCGCTTGTCCACTCATCTCAATCCTTCAGTCATCTTGTCATCATGATTCAATTTGTTATCACTCCAAGAAACCCTTTGTGGTTGTAGACCAAAGGTGCTTGGTAACTTAGAAATAATGGTTTTTATGTATTTGGGACAATGGGGTCTTAATGATTCAATGAAATAAACACTCATCACACATCTAAAGAAGCAGTTCTTTCAGGAAACAATAATCAGATCAGCTAATTTGAAAGGGGGATGAAGAACACTATTCTTGATTTCCAAATACAAATGAATGCAGGGTTGAATACAAGATAGAGAGGAATCCTTTAATTTCAAGTTTATGAGCTCAATGACGAGATGACAGTCTTCATGAACTAAAATAAACTGAAACAAAGTACAAGAAATGAAAGATGAACAATTCTGATATTGTAAACGAAAGGAAACTGAACTTTATTTCTGTAAAAAGAGTCTATACAGTGGCATAAAATATCTCCCAGTTTGAACCCTTATCTCATATCAAAAATAGGCCTTTATAGGCTCTTACAATCTGTTTTACAGATCCTAAAAACATGGATCTGTATTTAATAAAAGAAAGTCAAATCAAACTAAACGACTTGAAGATAAAGACTTAACAACTAAACTTAGCAGTTCGAATTGTCTTCAATGTCAAAAATTCGCCATCTGCATCCTTCAGCTCTTGGAATCTTTGATGTGATGCAATGTGGCAAAACACCTATCTAGACAGTTGGATTTCTCCAACGTTCATGGTCGATATTTGAGGAAGTTTTTTTTACATGTGGTTTCCAAAATTCCCTCAAATCTTTGATGTTGAATCCTTTGCAAGCAATTTTCATTCCCTTGATACTCTGGAACTCCTTCATAAACTGTGAGAAATAACATGTTCTGTCCTTGGCTTCAAAAAATGATTTTCCAGCTTTCAACAACTAACTCGTTTAATATTTCACTGGTTAGCTGGTGAAAGCGCTGCCTTTCACCAGCTAACGGGTCATAAAATATCGCTTTGCGCTGTTGAAAGCTCTGACTGTGCCCAAAACAAGTTTTCACCTTCAAAATTTTGATTCCATCAAAACTCAGTGTGTCTCAGATTTCTCACCTTGCATATTAACAGTGACTTGAGCAAGTACCTTCAAATCTGGATGGGATTTTTGCCTCTGTTTTTGTTTCAATCTTCTTATCTGCCTTTTAAGTCATTTGGCAAGCCACCATAGGCTATTGTAATCTTTAGTGAGTTTTTTCTTTCTTTTCTTCTCTTTAACACTTTCCTGAGCCAATCTCTCAAACGCAGCGTTGGTTTTGGTGAAGTTATCAGACAACTTCTTATACCTTTCTTTGATCACTCATTCCAAAACCTCTTGCTGAGCAATTACCTCTTTCAGATGTTTGATTTTCTGAGATTTCTTTGACTTGGAGATTTTTTATGTTTCTCCTTCCTCTGTATGAGTGAAGGTCTCATAGTTTCGTGCAAATTTAGTTGACTGCTCAGGACTCTTGGTGACAGGGCATTGATCCTGTTGCTCTGATTCTGAATCTGTATAGGGCAAGTTTAATATATTGGTTCTCTTCTCTGTAAGCTGCTCTGTGGGATTTTCTACAGTGGTTTCAAAGCTTAACCTTTTCTTTGACCTACAGGACTTCACTCCAGAGATTCTATCTTCTGGAGGTCCTGGCAAGGTCCTCCTCTTCCTTGAACTACTTTGAGGAGTAAGTTGTTTCTTTGATCCTTTCCCCTGTTCATTTACAGGCTGAGTCTGTGTTTCAAAACCCTCCTAGAATAGAAAATGCTGCCAACTCCTTCCCTGCTATTTTAATTCCTCCAGAATGATCAATTTAATGAGGCCGAAGTGGCGCAGAGTATTCTTCATGCTTAGGGGTTGAGCTCTGATTTTCTTGCAGACCTTGGTTAAACTCTTATGTAAGAAAAAAGGCAAATTGAGAAGGGTCTTACCTGTAAAATGGTCCAGGAGATTAAAATGATACATCATGAGTTGATCATACCTGCCCTCTAAGGTAATGTAGAGTTGGATCCCCTTAAACAGCTCCTGCCACTTCTCTTCAAGATAGGAAACCAGCATGCCCTTCTTCCATGTGTTGTGCTTGAATTCTTCCTTTAAATAAGCCCTGAAATTCAAGTTTTTGGTGGCAGTGGTTTTAAACCAACTCTGGCCCGTCCTTGGTAGGCTGGTCGCTGCAACGATGGCAGCTTCATCTACTAAGATTTCCAAGGACCCAACACGAGCCTTATTCCCATCAAAAGTTTTGGAAAAAGCTTCTGTTGTCGACTGGTGGCAACCATTTTGCAACCTCTCAACGAATTCAACACACCCTGCATTTGAAAAATGTTTATGGAATTCGGGATGTGTCTGTAAAAAGGATAAGTTGTCCAGCTTTTTTCTGAGTAGAGAACCACTGCGTCTCCTCGCCATTCTATAGCTTGAAAACCCCAACACTCTGATATATCAACCCCTGCAACTGTTGTTCGAGCCAAGGTTTTGCGTTGTTGAAAGCACTCGGGAGTCGGCTCTGTTTCCTAACATTTGAAACTTTAAAAAATCTCCGTGAACAATGTGTGATATGGAAACAATGACCCGATTTGATGTTATCAGCCCGGCAGTACAGCCTCTGTACCTGAGTTGTTGGATTTGAAATTACCATTTCCAGCGCCATGAGTGTGCAGCATGCGTCACTGAACCAGATCTGCATCGTAATCCTATTTTGATGTGCAAAACTAAGTTTCCATCATTACCCACTTTCATCAGCGCATGATTTTGGATTTGCATGACGTGGTATGATCGTATCATCATTAGCTTTTAGAAACGTTGATAATACGCACGTGATTCCTGCTTTCTCCAGCCAACGGCCCGTGGAAAACGCCCCTTAGCTGTTGATGCTTACCACTTTCACCAGTGAATGATCCTATGGAGAACTCCCTTTAGCTATTGAAATTCTTCACTTTCATCAGCGCACGATCCCGTAAGAACTGCTCCGTAGCTGTGGAAAGTCTTCACTTTCAGCAGCGCACCACCCGCGACAATGCTTCTTTGGATATTTTGAAATTCAACACTTTCAGCAGCGCACAAACCTGTGAGAGACACTCCTTAGTTGTTGAAAGTCGCCACTTTCAGCAGCTAACACTCATCTTTTGAACCCACGTTAGTTTTTGAAAGCAAATTATGAAAATTTTGAAAAGAAGACTTTTGTGGGTCATCTTATTCCTAAAACAAAATCAAAACCTAAACCTTGCAGCTTAGAAAAACTCAAAAATAATTTGAGAAAACTACCAATAGCCATTCTATCCACCACAAAATGTGACCAAAGAGATGGGTTCATTTTGGGAGCTAACATTTGGCTCCAACTGGGATGGGCATCTCCCTGTGAGGTGACCAAAAACCTAGCTAGACTCAGTAGCCTTATTACAATTTGAAACAGAAAATTGAAAAATATTTTGCTAGTACCATTGGGCATGGAGTTATTGAATGACAAAAATAAAGAAAACAGAACTGAAAAAGAAATATGTACAAGTAGAACAGGGCTTCAAAGGAAGCCTTATGAGAAATAGATCTTCAGGAAGCGCACGTTGAAAGGGCCACTTGTTACTGCCTCGCCTGAAAGAGTTTGGAGAACAAAGGTATTGTTCTGCTGCACTGTTGTTATGACAAAAGGACCTGTCCAGAGAGCCTCAAATTTTTCATGTTTCCCCTTCTCCTGCCTTGCTGCATCCCACTTTAAGACTAAATCCCCTGTTTTGAAGACATCTGCTTTGACTTTCTTGTCGAAAGTTTCTTTGATTCTTTCCTGATACAATTATGTTTTTTCCAAGAGTTGCTCTCTATCTTGCTGTAGTTCTATCAAATTATGAATTCTCCTGGTCAAATCACTTGGTTCAGAATCAGTTTCTTGTAATAACTTTGCAACCGACAATGCAAGTTAAACAGGAAATATGGCTTCAGTACCATATACCAACTTGAAAGGAGATGTACCAATTGATTTCTTACATGTAACCCTGTCAACCCACAAGGAAAACTTCAGTTTGGAATCCCAACCTCTGGCATTTTTTTCAAGCAACTTCTTTATGATTCTGACTAAACTCTTGTTGGATGACTCAGCTAAGCCATTCCCTTGCGGATAGTAAGTTTTGGAATGCACCAGCTGAATTCCCATCTCTTCACACAATTTCACCAAGTGTTTATCTTTGAATGCAGCAGCATTATCAGTGACCAATATCTTGGGACAGGCAAATCTGGAAAATATGTTTTCTTGCAGAAAATTTATGATGACAGTATGATTGGCGTTCCGGGTGGGAACAGCCTCAATCCACTTTGTAAAGTAATCGGTGGCAACCAGGATCCACAGGTGCTGACCACTGGAAGGAGGATGAATTTCACCTATGAAGTCCAGGCCCCACTGCTGGAAAGGCCCTGTGACCACTATAGGTTTGAGGGGAAGAGACTTTAGTTGTTGTTTACCTTCGAATCTCTGACATTTGTCACATATTTTCACAAACTCATACACATCTGAAAATAAGGATGGCCAGTAGTAACCAGATCTCAAGATTTTGTGTGCAGTGGTTTTCCAATAGTGATGTCCCCCACATTCACTATTATGAAACTCAATCATGACCTTAGCTACCTCTTCTTGGTTTACACATCTCAACAATAAACCTATGGGATTTTTCCAGAACAACAAGTTGTCATTGATGCAGAAATTTATAGCTTTGAGCTTCAAAGCCCTTCTTTGAGTTTTGGTCAGATCTGATGGGACTGATAAAGTTTGCAGAAACTGAATAATATGATTGTACCATTTGTAATCAGCTAAGTGAGTTGAGACCTGCATTTCCTCACCCTCTTTGTTCTCTGAAGACTGAACATTTTCTGCATTGATACTCATCGTATTTATGTCAAGCAGCCTGCAATTTTCCTCTGCCAGAAGTTTGGCAAGGCCCTGACCTTTCACAAGTTTTGTTGGTTTGATTTCGACATCGAATTCAATCAATCTATCTATCCACTTACTCCTTTTTCCATCAATTTCGGGCTGGACAAGAACATCTTTAACTGAACTGGAGGGAACGAAAGCTATTACCTTTGCCTGAAGAATGTAGACTCTGAAAGATTTCAATGACTTGACAAGTGCATATGCTTGTTTCTCCAACAATTCGTACTTTACCTCTGCGTCCCTCAAGACCTTACTGAAGAAGGTAACCAGTTGCTCCTGATCATTAGCATTTTTCTGCAAGAGTACCGCTGCGATTGTATCACTGGAAGCAAATGAAAAAATGTAAAATACCTTGGAGAAATCGGGGCTGATCAAAACAAGGGCTGTTGTGATGGCTTCCTTGATGGCATTGAATGAATGTCTGGCTGCTTCAGTCCACTTTACTTCAGAGTCTTTTCTCAACATAGCAGTGATATGCTTTGTGAGTTCAGCAAAATTTACTATAAACCTTCTGACAAAGTTAATAGTGCCAAGAAAAGACTGAATGTCCTTCTTTGATCTAGGAAGAGATAGATTTTTAATTGCTTCTACCCTCTTTGGGTCAATCTTAACCCCATCAACTGAAACAATATGTCCAAGTAACTTCCCCTCCTTAAGTGCAAAATTTGATTTTTTGGGGTTAAGAGAGATGCCATACCTTCGACATTTCAGAAATGTCCTTCTTAAGTGCTGCAAATGAAGTTCGTGGTTGCTTGAGAAAACAGTGATATCGTCAAGATAAATCAGGAAGAATTTATCTTTCTCTCTAATGAAAGCAATGTCCATTTCCCTTTGGAATGTCGCTCCTACATTCATCAATCCAAAGGGCATCTTCTCGTACATAAACGTACCCCATGGAGTGGTAAAGGCAGTCTTTTCTTTGTCTTCTGGATGGAAAGCAATCTGATTGTATCCGGAAAACCCATCAATAAAGGACATCACCTTCGATCCTGACACCTTCTGCAAAATATGCTCCATTTTAGGCAGAGGGTAGTTGTCTTTCCTAGAGCACTTGTTCAAATTTCTGAAGTCGACGCAGAGTCTGATCTCCCCATTCTTCTTCCTAACCGGCACAAGATTCGCAATCCATTTTGAATACCTGAGAGGAATGATAATGTGGGCATCTAACAGTTTCTTAATTTCTCTTTCCATTGTAGGCAGCAACAAAGGGTTGAAGGACCGAAGCTTCTGCCTGAATGGTTTGGTGTCTTTATTCAAGGGAATCTTATGCTAAATCACTTCTGTGTCAAAGGTCTTCAAATCATCATACTGCCAAGCAAATATGTCTGCAAATTCTTTTAGCAATTCTCCATAATCAACCCTTTGTTTTTCAGTCAAATGTGAGGCTAAGTTAACATGTTTAGGATATTTCTCACTAGCCACATTATACTGCAAAACCTCTGAGTCTTTTTCCCCACTTTGCAATTTGACAGCCACATCATTGTTATCGAACAGCCTTTCCAACGGGACCAAACCTTTAGGAATTCTGTTGGTGGACAGCTGAACTATTTCGTGCGCTGCGATTTTTCTCTTAAACTTTGGCTCCTCAACTTCATGATTGTGTTCGTTCTCCTGATCAATCTGCAGATATGCAAACTCATCTATCACTGCAAGGAATCCAGTAAGTTCAGGATCATCTTCAAAAACCTTCCAAAATTTTACGTTATCAGGGAGAGAGGGCCTATATTTAACTTGAATTTCGTAAGTTAATTTATGAGGCATAGGGGGTATGAATGCACAAGCAGACACAGCCAATGAATCATCCAATTCATTCATTGCTCTAGGTACAAATGAAATCTTAAACTCCACAAAATCACGAATTGCCTTCAACACTTCATCTCTGTATGCCTTCGGCCTGACATGCTTCGCTTGAAAAGACTTATTCACCTGTTGGATAATCAAATTTGCATCTCCAAACACCTGCAATTTTTTAATGTTTCTCTCTTTGGCTGCATTCAGTCCCAAAAGTAATGCCTCATACTCAGCAATGTTATTTGTCACTTTAAAATCGAGTTTGAAGGACAAATGAGAAGTTTTCTTAGAAGGAGAAATGAATACCACTCCTGCTCCAGCTGACTCCTTAGTGCAAGCACCGTCA